>JABVXS010001988.1:0-10517 GCA_013365335.1 Madathamugadia hiepei | reverse complement strand
ACATTCCCAACCCCACCCACACCCACACCCACACACACACACACACACGCAGAGAAAAGAAGGAGAGATGAAGAGAGAGAGGAGAGAAGAAAAAAAAAACTGATGTTTCATTTTTTTAAATGAAATTTCACAATCAATAGGATGTTTTTTTTTTTAAATTAAAATTAAACTAAACAAACAATTAGTTTAATTTCAACATATTAGCAAAGTAAAATATTTCAGGGATTTCATTTCCATTACATCCACACAAATCACGTTGTCTGCACTCCGTGTATCCAAAAAAAAAAGAATCAATGCTATGAATCTGCTCTGATCTGATCTGATCTGATCTGATCTGATCTGCTCTGATCTGCTCTGCTCTGATCTGATTCATTCATAAAGTCATCCAAACAAAATATTTGTTCATTTCATTTCATCTCATTTTTTTTTTTTTTTTTTTAACAATTTTTTCCTGATGGGTGTAGACTGGAAATGAAAATTAACAAACAAATCAATTGAAATTGAAAAATAAACAAATGACAAAAATTTTTAAATGAAAAGCAATAAAATAAATGAAATTCGTGAAAAAAATCGGAGAGTGAGAGAGTGAAAGAGTGAGAGAGAGAGAGAGAGAGAGAGAGAGAGAGTAAGAAAGTATGTAATTTGTGAATTGATGAATTAATCAATATTGACAAAAGTTTTAACCATAAATATTATTTAGGACAAGCAATTATAACAACCAGGAATGTAACAATTTGTGGTGCATTGGTGACAAATAAATTTGACAGACATTTCTGCGAGTGAAAAAAAAAAACAAAACAAAACATTTGGGTGAAATATTTAAATGAACAATTTGGCGTTGATATTTGGTAAATGCAATTAATTGAAATAAAATTTTTAAAATCAATTTGAAACAAACAAATTAATTTACTAATTATACATTTTATTTTTGTCCTTTTTTTTATTCCTCTGAAATTTGGAAAAATTTAAAAAATTTTTCTGTATTTTTTTTTTACAATTTAAAATAAATTTGAAAAAAAAAAAATTGCTTTTAAATTTTCAACAAAAATGATCCAATTTTTATTGTTCGGCAAAAAAAATAAAAAAGCAAAAAAAAAATAAATAAATAACTGATTGAAAATTATTTTAAACAAAACTATTTCATTTAAAAAAAAAATGATTTTAGCTTCAATTTCGTTTCTTTTGTTTGCACTACAATTGAAAATAATTTTTGTAAAATTTTTTAACAAAAATGATTCGTTCAGTAATTGTGTTTGTTCAGGTAAATTTAGAAAATTTAAAAAAGTCAAAAACTAAAAAACAAAAATTTTTTTTTTTCTTTCCTTTCAATTACCATTTTTAATTTCTGGCAGTATTATTTGAAATTTAAAAAAAATATATAATAATAATTAACAAGAAAAGGTAAAAAAAAAAACATTTTTTTGTAAATTATTTTTTTAAATTTTTATTAAATTTACCTGCCTAATATTGCGATGATTTAATCGATTGAAAAATTATTCAAAATTAAAGTAAAACATCGGAATGAAAGATGAAAAAAGAAAAAAAAAAAGTTTGAACGAGAGGAAATTTTTTTATTTTTTCTTCAACACTGTTGATATAGGCTCTTTAAAATAGGCCAAGCTTTAGCTCTTTGATGAATTACAAGGCCTTCTTCCAATGCCAAGCATGGATTCATGCAAAGCTATCATTTATTAATATTTTGAAACTTTTTTTCATTTTACATTTCAAGCTCAAAATTTTATTAATTTATAACACGGATAGCAACAAAACGAAAAAAAAAACAAAATTTGAAATTTGAAATTAAAATTAAAAAATTTGAATTTTTCATTGGTTAAAATTTAAAAAAAAAACTTTTTAAATTTTGAAAGCAAAAATGATTTCGAAAATCATTTTCGGACTATTGTAGCAAAAAAAATATTTAAGAAAATAATTAAAAAAGCAAATGAGGGATTTTTGTATTTTTCTTGAAAGTTCCATAATTATATTAATGAGATGAGGGCACTGAGTAATTTTCACATCGTCCTATTTCGACGTGGCCAATAATAATTAATTATTTTGTACAATTTTTTTTTTTTTTTTTAATATTTTTTCATATCAATTTTTTGTAGCAAAAATGAATTGTTAGCAAATGTTATAATTAAATAAATTTCAATATTTCAAGGTTTTTTTTTTTTATTAGTTTCACAATTAATTACCAATTTATCCATTTAATTTTAGACCCAATAGCAATCCATAAAAATCGTAAGTGTTGAAAAAATTTGAAGAAGTATTTAAGTGTAATGCAACCATGCACGTATATAACACGTATGTAAATCAAGTATTCAATGTATTCGTGTATTTCATATGAATATTCAAGTCCGCGATACAAGCATTCACGAAGATAATGCAAGTTTTCATTAAAATGTTATGCAGATGATTATAAGTATTCCAGTATGTGATATTTTATACAAGTATTCAGATATCGAGCTACATGATACAAGTATTTATGTACGAGTTTTCAAATGACCAAGTACAAAAGCACAATGGATGAATTGAAGGTTTCAAGTATGCGATAGAAGTACTCAAGTATATGTAATACTTGTACTAATCAACTAATTGCAATTCGTGATGATGGCATTAATGTAATTATAACTTGATATCATTATTATTATTATTTATTTTAAATTTTACAATTAAAATTATTACTCACAAAGAATTCAAATGGATTCGAAAGTGCCAAAAAAAGAAAAAGAAGAAATTAGAATTGAATTTTGGAAATAAAACAAAAGTTGAGAATAAAGTTATATAAAGGAAAAAAAAAAATGAAATATGAAGGATGCATTTCCACTTCCTCTTCTATCCTATCATTTCAAATAAAATGCTGCTAAAAGGAAATGAGCAATGGAATTAAACACTTTCGAACTGTGAACAGCTGCCGCATCCCATTAAATGTGTTGCTACTTCAATTTCTTTTTTTTTTTTTAAAGCATTAAAGATTTTATTATTTTTTTTTTTTGGAGAATTGAAAGTTAGTGTTAATGTTTATTGATGATACAAAAAGAAAAAAAAAAGCGAAAATAGTTTAAAATTTAACAAATGTTTCATAATTTTTGATGAACAATGAAAGGTTAAAATTAATTTGAAATGTAATTAATTATGAAATTGAAATGAAACAAAAAAAAAAGAAAAGAAAAGGGAACGGTGAAATGTAAATGACAAACTTGTTGCGCTAAAAAGTTCAATCATACAACAGTGGGGAAGTTGGAGGAATTGAAGATTGGGGCTGAAGTGGAAGAGGAGAGGGAGAGAGAGAATGTGTAGAGGAAGAGAAAGGAGGAATATAGTAGAGGGATAAAAAGTTTGGAAAGGATGCTGCTCATGACAACAACCTGCTTTGCTTTAAATCAACTCCACCCAAACTAATCGATCAGAATATCAGAAGTGAATGACGGGACTTTTGATCGCTAGTTTTACGTCACCATTCTTATTCAACCGTTTTACTAATTTAACTTTATTCTCCTACTCTCTCTTTCTCTTTCGACCCATACACATATCCTTTTTGTCTGTGTATCTGTCTATCCACCCTAATCTTTTTTATCCATCTAATCAAACCATCTAACCAGTCTAACTCACTCTATACAACCTATAAGAACAATTAACATAAATGCAGAATAGATTTCAACTTTTAGCTTCCTTAATTGTTTTTAGTGAGGAAAATTTTTAAACTAAAATTGAAATTAAGAATTGATCAATCTAATTTACAATGCAAATGATAATTTAATTAATAATGTTATAATTTAATGAATAATATTAGAATTTAATTAATAATGTTATAATTTAATGAATAATATTAGAATTTAATTAATAATATTGGAATTTAATTTCTAGTCTAATTTTACAGTGCCAACTCATAATCATTTATCGATAAAATTTTTTCTTTTTTGAATTTTTTTTTACTCAAAAAAATTTAAAACACAAAAGCGTAATTTAACACTGTTAAAATATTTATCCAAAAATAAGCAAATGAAATTTTTATTCAAATTTCATTCGCATATTTAGCAATGAAATTAATGTTACCCCTAATGCTTCTCACATTGAATTAATTACTTATTGATTATGGCAATGTGTTCGTAATGAATTCTATCAATACATTTTGTCATTCATGGAAGAACAATGAAAAATAAAAGGCAGAAAAAAAAATGATTGAACTGAATGAAAGGCACTGCTTTCAATACGTTCGTTTTCTTCCTCTTCTTCAACTTCATCTTTAAGCTTTCTTTTTTGATGCAAATTGTTTAAAATTTGGTTATATAAGCAGAAGAAGATGAAGAGAGAGAGAGAGAGAGAGAGAGAGGGAGAAAGGGAGAAAGCGAGAAAGGGAGAGACAAAGAGAAAAGAAAGAAAGAGAGGGTAGAGCGTAATTTAACACTGTTAAAATATTTATCCTACTATAAGCGAATGAAATTTGAATAAAATTTCATTCGCTTATAGCAGGATAAATATTAATTGTGGGCCAAAACGTGTGTTTCTTTTATCGTCATTTTCAAAAAGATGGTAGTTAAAAAATCATTAACAAGAAAATTAGTTAAATGTTGATTGAGCTGAATCATTTCTCCATGATGAGTCGATTTTAATTTAATTTTAAATAATAATAATAATCTTAAGATCATTTATTACTTTAAATTTGAAAATTAAACTTCTTCAACTTCTAAAATATGTTAAAATTAAATTTTAATTTTTAAAAATTTTAAATATTACAAATCGCACAAAATTTGCATAAGAATTTAAAATTGAGAGGGTGAAGCGTTGTTCGTTACATTTGCGAGGATATATAAGAAATGTCACGAATGAAGATAAAATGGGAATGAAAAAAAAAAGTAAATTTAATACAAAAACAAATTTGTTTAATCTAAATTTTTAAAAATTTGAATTTTTAAAATTTGAAAAATTGTAAAAATTTTTGCTAAGATGTAACGGGAAGGAAGAAAGAGAATTTTCGAGAATGAGAAGAAAGCCGAGAAAGCTTCACTGATGCTATTAACAAATTTTAATATTACAAATCGCACAAATTTGCATAAGAATTTAAAATTTATTATCAATCAATTAATGAATGAAAAGAGTGAAAAGGTAGGAAGAGGGAGTCAGTGAAACGGAGAGAGGAGGAAGATAATGAATGATTGGTTTTTTTTTTTTAAATAGACAATAGAATTTTAGTATCGGCAACGTTGAAGTGTACTTTGACCCATGGGTAAGTAAGTAGTACTGGTGGTGGTGGTGGTGGTGGGAAGAGTTGTTTAAGTTAGCTAAATTTCGTTATTTGATGTTTGATCCTTTTGGATTTTTTGTTTCCGCTATATTTTGATAAATTACGATGATTTTCTTGGGATTATTTGTGCCACAGCTATTACACAAGTAAGCTAAAATGAAGTATAACTATTATCATGATTACAATCTGCGATTATTGCTATCATTGTTTTAACCACTATTACTATTAGTATTGGTTCAAATGATTTACTTTCCATGGTATTATTTTTAAGGTTAAAGTTTAAATCGAATGAAAAAAAAAATTACACGATGGACAAATTATCATATCGAATGACAATCGTACTTATCGGAGTTGACGTAAAAGCCGTGATATTGTTTGTTGGTAGGAAACTGCGAGTAAATAAAGTTTAAATTATTTTACTTTAAATAAATAATTTTATTTATTTAAAAGAATAAAAATAAACAAAGACACACAGACACACACGACACAGACATACAGACACACTCATACACAAACACATATACAATCACAAACACATACACAAACACATTCACACACACACATACACACATACACACATACACACACACACACACACACATAAACACAGACACACACGACACAGATACACACGACACAGATACACACGACACAGACACACACAAAGGGATTTGTAATTGATATTAATTATAGGTGTGTTCAAAAATTGCTGAAGGTATTTTATTAAATCAATTTTCGAAATTTTAAAGGAAATGAAGGGAAACTGTTGCGTGATAATTATTTCAAACGGAAATTAAATTACAATCATAAATGTTTCAAATAATTTCAAATTTTCATTGATGTATTTTCCACTTTTGCTTTCACTCCCTAATGTTCATCCCAATGCCTCCCACTTCATTTTTTCTTTTTCCAAAATTTCGGGTCGTTTATTTCAATTTGAAAATTCAATGTATACCTTCTCTCCCGTACCGCCAAGAGTTTTCCCCCTGCAACATCTAGCATCAATATGCATGCTTAATTTCGCATGGATGAAAAGGTAGTTGCAAGGGAAAATCCTGAAGTGTTCTCCGTTCTTTAGCAGGATGGGAAAATGATTTGAAATTACAATGTAAATTCAAATCAGTGTAATAGGTTTGAATGAAATTAAAAAAAAAAAAATTAGCCTAGTTGGTGAAAATTTTTTAAAGAAAATTAATCTGTAAAGGGAAAGAGAGGATGCCTAGCAATAAGATCTTATTCCGCTTTCATTTGCTAAATAATCCTAAAAGCATTGAATGAAATTAGGAAAAAAAAAGTTTTAATTATGAAACTTTCGTATAACAAAGAAAATGTTTATTTTCTGAAATCAAAAAAGGATTAAAATATGAAAGAAAACGATAAAATGAATTTTATGAAGAGAAATTTTACGAGATTCACACCCTGATATAATCCATTTCTGTCTGTTTGCTAAATTTTTATTAGAAAAATTTGAAAGAAAAATTTTTTTTTATTTTCTGATTTAATTAAAATTTGAGAAAAGAAACAGAGTGAAATTTAATGAAAATTAAATCGTTACAATTTCGTCAATAATTGTACTTTCCTTACTTCCTTCAACATGGAAAATAAAAATGAAACTTTTTTTTTTCAACAGAAGAAAGAAACATTTGTTCCAGCAGTTAATGCAATTAAAACTTGTTGTTAATCCTGAAATTTAATCATTTACACTCTCAGATACACAAAAAGTGTCGATGCATACACACATGCATACACACATACATACATACACATACACACACCTATACACATATATACACAGATAAACAGATACACACGTATACACATACACATGTACAAACACAGACATACAAATACACAGGTACCAACACACATAACACATACGTACAAATACAGACACACAGACATATACATACACACGTACCAACACACATAACACATACGTACAAATACAGACACACAGACATATACATATACGTACAAACACAGACGTATACATACACACGTGCCAACACACATAACACATACGTACAAATACAGACACACAGACATATACATATACACGTACCAACACACATACACATACACACGTACAAACACAGACGTATACATACACACGTAACTATACTTCGCCGAACATTTTCACGTCACTTCCTCATTCATCGTCGCTCAAACAACGACAGGAATACAGCTATTGAAGGCAAAACTTTTAGCGCAATTGTCAGTGCAAAACAAAAGCGCTTTGCTAATTAATTCCATTGCAAAAGAACAAAAAAAAAAATGAAAACAAGTTGTCAAAAAAATTTAATAAGACCAGAATCAAATAATAATTTCGTTCCTTTGTTGTTGTTGTTGTCGAAGTGCAAATTTTTATGCAATGAAATCAATTTTAAAAAAACGGAGAAAATTGAAAAAATTTTGAAAATTTCAATTCGATAGTTTCATGGAAGGAATAAAAAAAAAGAAAAGAAATGTTAAATAGCACAATGGCAAGCTCATGTGAAAGGCCTAGCTGTTAGGAAATTAATTTTAGTTCGATGAAAAGGCAAAAATTGATTTCAATAATGCTTAAATGGAATTAGTGAAATTATTAAGAAAGAATAATAATAAAAGTGAAAAGTGGGAAAAAATTTTTATAATTCAGCAAATTTTGTTTTTACTGATTTCAAATTGGTAACTTTTATGTTTTGCCGCCTCCGAACTGTTGATGATTTTAGGGTTGGAAAAAAAAAAAAAAAATCCTATAATGAAATGATTGATCAATAAGAATGAATGAATGATGGGTGAGAATGAAAAGAATTAGAATTTTTTTTTTTTTTTACTGGTAGCAATTTTAAATAAACTTTTTTAAACTTTGCTTAAGTTCCAGACAAAATTTATCCAAGAAATTTGAAAAACTTCAAATCAATTTTTATTCATTGAAACTTTTTTTTTTTTTACTTTATGAGTCGTTATTTTTTGATCATTATTGGAAAATAATTTGAAATGCAAATTTGCAATTGAAATTAGGATGAATGATTTGTTTTAATTTTTACTAAAAACGATTCGATCAGATTTTCCTACTAATTTCCTTTCTGCAGCATTTCTATTGCATTAAAATTTTTTTTTTGAAAAAAATTTTAATTTTATTCGGTAAAATTCAATGAGGTTGAAAAAAAATTTTTTCATTTATTTTTTGAAAAAGTTTTTTGGCAAAAAAAAAAAAATAAATTTTTTTTTTTAAATTTTCAAAGTGAATGAATGTTGTTGATTAATGCAAAATTGTATTTCAACCATTTAGCATATTATTCATTCATTGTCAAGATATAATTAATTCATTCATATTAATCAACCACAAGAAAAATTAATCCAATTAATTTTGTTAAAATTAATTAATTATTATTATTATTAGTTAATTTCAAATGCCAGAAAATATTTACCTTACATTAAGTGAGCTGCTTCATTGATAACAAAAACTATTTCTTTCATTTTTTGCCGCAAATTATTTAGCTACTAATTATTTGATATTACTAATTGATTACAAATTATCAATATAAATTAGCAAACAATGAGTTTTTTTTTTGTGATTAAATTGAAAATTTATTAATTCAAAATTTTCAAATTAATAAAGTATTTTAATGCTAATCTTGATATTCTCAATTGACATTTTCAGGTGTCATCAATTGCTATTGTAAAATGTTTAATAAAAATTTGTCAAAAAATTCCCTGAAATCAGCTGATCAGTTAATTGAAAGAGCTTAACATCAATGATGAATGTGTAAATAAGATGATAATACAGTTAACAATGATAAAAAAATTACAATTAGAATTAATTAATTACTTAATTAATTATTGAATTAAATCCAGAATCTTTTTTTTTTGCATTTTTAAATTTTAATTTACATGAAATTTTTTAAAATTTCACATAAACCAAAAAAAAAAAAAAAATGAAAACTTGTCCGTCAATTAATTAATTTATTTATTTTAATGACAAATTCAAATGGCCCATTTCAGATCAATGAATTTTTATTATTTTATTTAATTTGACAATTCAAAATTAGCAAATTTTTCAATTTATTTTTTTTTGCAAAGAAAATGTTCATTCATTTATTATTCAATGCGGACAATAATGAAATAAATCATTAATTTTACATGGAAAATTTTCAATGTGAATTTTGTAATAGGTAAGTTTTGCATTTGAAAAAGGAAAAAATGAATGCGAAATTTCATTTTAAATTCAAAAAAAAAAAAATGAAAAATCATTAACACAAGCATATATATGTGCAATAAGAAACTTGCCAAGTTTTTTTTTTCTAATCAATTTAATAATTTCGAATAATTCACAACAGATTTCAATGTTTAAATGAAAAGTTTGTGGATTATTTAATGAGAAATGCTAATTATGTTTCAACGACTAATTCCATCATGTTCAAAAGGAATTTAGCAATTGAATTGAGCAATTAAAATTATTGTTTTGAATTTAATTGAAAAAAAAAAAAATTCCTTGATTTCAAGGCCTAGAATTGTCATTAAATTTTTAACTTTTATTTTTTAATGATAATTTAAATTTTAACTTGTTTACTACTAATGATTTCGAAAAATACTTAAATATTTTGTTTAATTTTTTTCAAAATTTCCAGTTTACTAATAAGTTTTAAGAAAAATAAAAAAATGTAATACTACAATGTTAGCAAGAATGCGGAAGAATCAGTGAATGTAATTAAAGCAACATTTCATTGTGAGAGTTTGCCAAGTTCGCCAATGAAGTTTTCGATTGTATCAAATAAATTAAATACCTGAAAAGAATTATTGAAAAATGAAATGAATTAATTGAAATCTCCGAAATTGCTGATTAAAAGCAACTAGATAAGCTGGAAAAGACGAGTGGTGGACATTCAGTGGCGATAGAGAATGTGGAAATTTCCATGGCTACCAATTGGTGACATTGCTTTTTTTGTCAACCAAATAATATTGACCCGAAGATGGGCATCGGGGAACAGAAGAGAGAGAGAGAGCGAGAAAACGATATAGAAAGATAGAGAGAGAGAGGGTGAAATAAACTGATAGGTTTCGACGAAAGGAAAACAACATTGTATGAAATTTAAAAAAGAAAGTCAATGATCGGAAAAAAATTTCGTTGATATTTTCATCAAATTAATTCAAATTAGTCCTTCAAAACTGGACATCAATCAATCATATTGGTCAATCTTCTCCGAGTATTGTGGCAGTAATAATAATAAATGTGGTGTTGGAGGAGGATTTGATCGGTCCGATGGTACGACAAAAGAACCAACAGTTC
>JABVXS010001987.1:0-10534 GCA_013365335.1 Madathamugadia hiepei | reverse complement strand
CGCTCAGGAGCGCGCCTCATACAGATCCTTCATTCATCAAATCGCTAAAGTTCGTAATAGAACTGATGGCCGAAATGAATGAATGAATTTTTCATTCAAAATTTTTTAAAGCAAAAATTTTTATTTGGATAATTGCTATCTTTCATTTGCTCTTATCTCTTTCAAAAGCTCTAAAAAAGGGTTTTCGACTGATAGTTTAAATTAGAATTACTGTATTTATTTCTTTTTAGAAGATTAATCCGACAATTTGGAGAGATTGAATAATATCCATCTGAGGAATTTGAACCGATTTTGATAATTTGTACAAAGGAATTGCATTCTGAAGACTGCCAACTAAAGATGCAAAAGTCCCAACATTGCATTATCGAGATGGACAGCTTTGAAATTAGAAAAATTCAGGTGGTCGAAAATGCTTCTTTGAAAACGATTCCTTTCAAGATTCTATTTTTTCGAATTAATCAAATGTTGGCCAAGAATTACTTTGGATGAAATTTTGTAAAATTACAGTTCTAACGTGAGAACTGAAAAGTTTTTGGCAAAGAAGGGATTTCATACAACCGCAATAGATCGTCTGACGTGATGTTCACTGACATTGGAATTTCAAACTCTATTTCTTCTATTTGCTGCAATAAAGTTAAAATTAAAAGAGAAGGATGGAAATAACTGGAAATTCCTTTTGTTGCAAGTTTTAATTGTAAGCTGAGACTGTTCAACTTCAACAATCTTTAAAAGTACTGAATAGCATGTGCAATCTCACAGAAACATTTAAATTGACCTGAAGCAATCAAATTAGCTAACAAAAACACTTCAATCCATTGTGACAGTAAGGTTGAGTCGATTTAGCCAGTGTTATACAGCTAAAGGTGGAGTTGATCAAAAACGACCTTATAGGTAAGATAATGGATTCACCTGGACATTAAAGTGGTCATCCATGTTCGATTGGCAATAAAACGGAAGCATCCATTGCATAAGGAAATTTCGAAATGGATAATCAAGTTGGATCAGTCGATAATCGGTGAAGCTTTATATTCGGAAATACAAACAAAACAGACGAATAAAATCGATTGAATTGATTGAAATTAATGATAGAAATACGAATGCGTTTCTGTAAAAAAAAAAGAGAAAAGAAAAAGAATTGCAAAAGGGAAATTAAACAATGGCAATTAAAATAATCCAAAAAAAATTGAATTTTTTTGTGCAACGACCACACGCGTGTTCATGCGTGCATTATCCATACGTTCACAAAAAAGATTTCCCCAAAAACAAAATTTTTTTCAAAGTAACCGATAAAAACATTTTTTGCCATTTTTTTGGTTGATTTTCAAATTTTTTTCTATTAATTGGAAATTTATATTCTGCAATTTTCTCATTTAATTTACAAATTCCCCTCTCCTTCTCTATCCCTTCCTCTCTATCTCTATTTTTCATGTGTTTGATCTGTTCGTCCGTTATTTTTCTTCGTTTTAGATATTTTCAGGAAAATGATAAGTTGCAACTTTTCCACTTCGCTTCTTTCGTTGGCCTAGAAGAATCAGTACTGTGGAATGGGAACGGTATCCGAAAACTGTTGAATGAATTTAGAACCGTTCAAGCATACTGTAATGCATGGCAATTGTGTTCCTTTGTTTACAATAAACAACTTTGTAAACAAGTAAATTCTTATATAGCTACTTGAGTTTCGGCCTTGAAATACAGAAATTCCATGTGTGAAGATTAAATTTTGCTCAGATCAATCTAAATTTCGTATGTAAAAAATTTTTTTTGCATAAACACAGAAATTTCTAAGTAATAAATGAAGATTTTAGTATTTTTAAATGAATAAATTTGTTAATAAGTGATAAATGTATCGTTCAGAAGCACAGAAATTTGTTTTGCAACATTTCTTCTTGAAGGTAATGCGGGAATTTTGTACAGAGAAACATAAATTTCGTGGTGAGATGACTTTGGTCTATGAATACTTGAATTCTATTAGTATATGGATATTTGAATTAATGGGTAAGTATTTTATCATTAATTCAATAATTATGTCACGAATTTTTATAAATTATAGACAAAAATAGATTTGTTTGAAATGTAAATAAGCTTGGAAGCTGAGTTCTGTGCCCATATGCCTGCAGATGTTTCCGGTTTTTTCTGCACCCTTTCACTTGGTGGTCCTTTTTTAAGCATTGAAAGCTATTAAGAATGCCAAAGTTGACGAAACAAGGGACGGAGAGAGAAAGGTAAAGAAGAGGGAAAAGGAGATAGATAGAACTTTGCGAAACCGTTGATGGATAGAATTGATGAAGGATAACGAAAGAGAAAGAGAGAGAGAGGGGCAGAAGGAATAAAAAAGAGCAAGAAAAAAACGAACGAAAAAGTAGAAATAATGATGAGATAAGCAAAAGTTTTTTGAAATGAAAAAAAGAAATATTAAAAATTCAACTTAATTAAAAACAAAAAAGACTGAAAATTAAAAAAACTGCGTATAATTCCAGATGTTGAGAGGAAGAAATTCGGAAAGATGAAAGAATTATGAAATGAAATTTCAATTTGGACTTGAATTATTTGATCTTCCGAAAAAGAAAGATAAACGATAAAAATATTCGCTTTTTTATAAATACGCTTGGTCGAAGTATATGGAATGGTTGACGACAGAGTTATTGCTTTGACAAACTAATGAAAGCAAATTGGTGACATTCTTCCGCTGTGACTTCAATAAGAAAACTTTGACAGTGTTGCATTGTCTTGCATGTGCAAGGCTTCATTTTCAAGTTTATTTTCTAATGTTTGCATATGCATGTGGTGGATCAGTGATCGTTGATGTTTTTGTGATTAGCCTCAGTGAAAGTTCAGATCAGTCAATGGCACATTCTTTTCATTACAATTTTTCATCAAACCTTACCGGGCAAATTGACAATATTTTAAGTCTACCGCTAGTGGAACAGATATACTGTAAGATTATTGCACAGCAGTTCAGCAGGTATGATGCAAAATATTAGGGATGCTAAGAATTGTAAGGAAAATTCTAAAAAAATCTAAATTTCAAAATATGATAGTAAAATTGAAATATTTCGATTCCGAATAGGACAAACAATATATGCCGTCTTCTGAAGTTATTTCCATGATCCATCCGTTCTAATTCCCACCACCTGATAATTTCAGTATTTCATCAATCCTCTTAACAAAGCAATGCACTAAAATGAGGACTCTTCCAAGTACTTTTTACATGATATTAGCTTAGTGCAAATTAATTAGTACCAAATTACTACCACATTAGGAACATTGCTATCTAAGAAAGCCTGAGAGAGATGAAAGCCAATAATTTAAAAACTTTCCGAAATTAGTTATTCTTTTTTTCCATACCGCCCTCTTTTTTTTGTTAAATTTAATTTATGCAGAAAAGGGATTTTATGGATGGAATATGCTCACATATCTTTCGTTTCTTCCATTTTTTTCTGATAGCCATTTTTTCCTCTTAATAGATTTCTCCTTGAAAATTAAATTCAAAAAAAGAGGTTGATTGCTATCTTCTTCTCACTGACTGAAATCTGAGCATTACCAAATATTTTTCACATTTATTTTCTTTAAAACATTTGGACAGAAAAATAAAAATTGGAGGATCGCGTTGTTTTCAACTTTCATTCCAACCAACCTCACTTCTGTCCTTTCATTTTCGTTCTCGAAATTTAACTTATGAAATATATTTTTTGCTCTTTGGAAATATAACAATTGGGCACTTTATTATCAAATTTTGAAGAATTTAATTTTTCTTCGACAAATATAATATTTCACTTTTCAAGTTGTCAAATAAGTCCTTTCGTATTTAAAAATCACAAACATTTCTCGGTGATTTTTCCTTTCATCTTGCAAATGAGAAGTACAATTAAGGTGTCATTCCTAATTAAGCTAATTAAAATGTAAATGATAGCTTGTCTAACACTTATCGCTTGAAAAATCAAATGATGTTTTACTTAAAAATCGATAATTACAATCGAAACAACTGATTTATTCTACTTTCTATTCTTTATTCAATAGTTGAATCAATATTTGAACTTTTGTCAAAACCGGCGATGCCTCTCGCAACAAGCAGCTCGTATAGATAAGGTGTAACACTTACTTGACATTATGTAGATCCTCAATTACTATTCCCTTCCCTCAAATATTGCCTTCAACTTTTTTTTCTTAAACGTTCTAAAATTTTCAAAATCTTAAAATTTGTTTGCTTTAAACAAATTGCAGTTCAATTTTATCTGTGCACCCTTTTGCCAGGGAAGCCAATTGGAATTCGTGCCAGTAATTATGATTTCAACCTAAACTTTGTACAAATTAATTCTTTCAATGAAATTTAATCTGAACCAAATTTTAAGTGAAATGATATCAGAGAACAGACGCATCAGTACAGCAAGACCAAACGTGAGATACGTGAAATGCATACGAATTGTTTATTGAGAGAAACATCGCCGGATTTGACAAAAGTTTAAATATTGATTGAATTATTGAATTAAAGAACAAAAATTGGAATAAATCAGTTGTTTGGGTTGCAATTATCGATTTTTAAGTAAAATATTATTTGATTTTCAAACGGACGTTTTATAATTGCGGTCAAAGGGAAGAGAAGTGGAGTGAACAAGATTATTTGGTAATGTAAAATAATAACTTCGTGATTTAAGTATTGTCTTTCTCTTTCTTATTGAGCCATCTTCACTTTTGCTTTTGTGCTTTTCAACTAAATAAAATTTCTGAGCAATTTGAAAATTAAATAATAAATGTTCAATGATTACCAACCAATTGGAAAACTTCAGCAAAAAGCAAATTGTGAAAAAGTATTTGAACAGAATTCATGATTGCGACTACGAAGAATGAATTCTTCACTCTTCAACGAAAGAAAACTACAACTGTGATTTAATGTCGCAGCCCATAATTTGCGATTATGCTTGTATGTGAGTGCATGTCAGCATGCGAGTGCATGTCAGCATGTGAGTGCATGTGATTTGTGATAATGCAACGCACAGCACTGAGAAAAGGCATTAAATCATCGAGAATTGAAAACATTTCATTTGAAATACGCAACCCTTAATTTATGCGGAAGAAAAGACACGGATATGTGTGTGGCAGTGGTCGAATTACGTGGAAGGACGGGGAAGGATGTGTGAGATTTTAATACAGAAACCATCAATGGTCGGGAGTGATTCATCGTCTGAGTTGCTTTGGCCAAGAAAATCAATATTTGATCGATGCCACACTTAACAGTACAATAGGATTGGATCGCATTAATTTCGATTTGGTTCACCGTTAATCGGCGGGAGAATGAAAAGTTTTTTAATGAAAAAATTTAATAATTAAAGTGTCTATTGGCTGACCGTTTTTATATGAAATTGCTCATTAATCGTCTAATTTTTGTTTTGATGTTCAAATAATGTTAAATTTTGTTAAAAAACAGGATGGAATAGCGCGGTGGTAGGAGAACGGCGAATGCGTGATGGACTTAGCATAAGCTGGGCAGTGTAACATAATGGACTGCGATGCAGCGTGCACGGTATGCTGCATTGGGCGAGGAAGTGTGCACCGTTGTTGCATACTGTACAACGAAACAGTGATGACACACCTGTTGAATATATATTAAGCGAGTTCGGCATCAATCGACAAGCATGCAGTGTTGCCAAGTACTGAGAGACGTACTTTTAACAGTCAACAAGAAATTTGAAGACTAAATAGGAATGATGCTTGTCATCAAGAATGAACTGCTATGGAAGGACCAACATCGTATAGCTTCTAGCTTACTGTACCCTGCAATAAAGAATGCTTTCATAGCCTACAGTAAGGCATATGGAAGTTACTGGACAGATGTAAGATTGCTTAACGTCATGAACCGTATTCATACTGCGTAATTTCAAGGATCAGGCTGTTCCGCACATCTTTTCTTCATTAGATGAATAGGAGATAAAGAATATTGCGGTTGAAATACAACTTCTGTGTCTCTACTAAATTTCCATACGAGAGTCATTCAAATATTTGTAAGGAATTGGTAATGAATGAGGCACGAGAAAGAGATAGTAAAATATATAAATGGAAAGGAAGGCATACAGAACCAATAATGTTGCGATTTGTTGCTAAACTAAACTTGATTCATAAGCATATTTGCAACGAATTAGATCCTAAACACAGATGTGTTTGAACACTTGGCCACCTTTCATTCGCATATGAAGGATTTCGCTAGAAAATGATCATTTGGAAGAATTAACAAAGTTGTCGCATCTTCTACGACCTTGCAATTGATGTCGCACCAGATCACCACGTGTCTTCCGTTACAGCAACGTAAACAAGCATTGAAGGTAACTGTTTCTAGAATGTTGTCAAGAATATTTCCAAATGAAGGATTCACCACAGAAAGAATGTTTCTCTGTCCCTACGGTGATGATTCGCTCATCCATTTCTCCGCTTTGCATCTATGCTGTCATACCTAAATGCTTTCGTCAGGGAATTCCTATATTACGTTTTAGGAAGCATCACTTCGTTTTTAATCAAACCTTCCTTACAAAAGGCCTCCATTCCTATCAGGTTAGTGTCTTTTGCAACTCTTCAAAGTCTCCATAGTTCTACCATTCCAAGCTTTCAATTTCCTTTGTACAACCTTTAAAATTCTCGATATTTAAGATCCACAAAAATGAAGCTCATTAATTATGAAATCTCTGCATCCTTTACGAAAGCCTCTATAGTGAAGCTTTATTAAGCTCAACACTGTAAAAAATGTTCTCAAATCTTCTTCAACCAGACGTAGGGATATTTTCCACAACACCTTCCGAAGCTGTAAAAACATTCTTTGCAGTGATGTCTGCCATACTCGTAATTCATATTATCAGCAACGTCAAACAGGACAGGAAAGGTATATGTGACCAAATTCAGGATTTTTTTGGCTGTAAAACTCATGAATTGAACTACACCTTCAAAAAAGTTCTAACATTTCCAAAGGTTAATGACTAGCAGTTGTGAGTTCAACCCGTTCAATCGCAAATCGTTCAAATTCCTCGTATTTTTTTTAACAACGCAAAGGGATTGATGGAGCTTTCGCAAATGAAGATTGAAAATAGGCATCCTCGAGAATTCAACTTTCTGGAATCTGTTTACTTCCTTCTTCATTAGCTTGATGATGAAGAGGCTGAGGCTAATAGGCAGGATGAAAATGTTGCATGTGGTGCTTGTTAACAAGCTATCAGCAATCCTTGCAACAGCTTTATCGTCCAAAAAACAGGAGAAAAAAAAGCAATTAATTGTTTGCGAATCCCGGAATGGGAGAGAATTTAAAAATAGTCATACACTATGACAAGAAGTAATTAATTGCCCATAGGTATGCAGTATGAAAAGGCCTTATCCAGTATGAAAAGGCCTTATGCAGTATGAAAAGGCCTTATGCAGTATGAAAAGGCCTTATGCAGTATGAAAAGGCCTTATCCAGTATGAAAAGGCCTTATCCAGTATGAAAAGGCAATGTGAAAATTCAAAAAATCATCGACAACAACAACCATCAATAATGACAATCGATATTAGAAATTCAAGTACGAACACAACAAAGGATGGTTAAAAAGTTAGAAAAGTCACTTTTCTTTAAATGATTACAACACAATTCAGGAAATTTCACTGAAACTCGGAAAATTGATTAAGTGCGATCCGAGATACGATGACCATTGATCCTTACACTTTATGAACTTCTAATGTCATCAAAGCTAAGATTGTTTCAGAGAAAGTTAACGTGTCGCTGTCAAAACATGTTGAAAATTCGTCGCTGTTGTTGCAACCATAAAGATAGCTATGTTACTGGGCAAAATTAATTACTGAAATTTGTTTTTTAAAAAAATTAAAAATCAATGGATAAAAGAAAATTTTAAAACAAATTAAAGAAAAAATAATAAAAAAATTCGAAAAGTGGCTGTTGAAAAGATCCATAAACTTAACTTACCAAATTACCAACACGTTGTATCATAGTACCAGTAGTTTTGTTTACGGTACATCTGGACCCGATGGTCCTACTGGACCTGGCAATCTCGGTCGTCTTGGATCTCCTTTCACGGGACGCCCGTTTATTTCGGCGGTCCTACGTCTCACATCATCCCCTGCGTCTCCCTATGCTCCTTCTGGCCGAGCACCGCCCACTTCCTCTTTCTCTCCATCTTTCCTTTTTGTCCATCCGGTCTCGGCATTCCCCAATCTCCCTTTGGTCCTTGTACTACTATTTATCATATTCCTCCTTTCTCCCCTTAATCCTTTTAACCACCGGTCATCTTGTGACCTGGCCAATTACCGTTGTGCAGGCAATCCCACTGGCCCTACTGGACCTGTTGATCCCGATGGTCGGCAACAGTGGATGACAAATACAAAATATATTATTAAATTCAAGTTTGCCACCTCTGCGTTGAATCAATAGTATATTTTAATTCATTTTCTAATTTTGCATCATTTTGAATTCTTTTGGATTAAAAAAATAATCCGAATTGGTGAAATATTTCACTGGAAAGCAGTCACTTCTCTATTTGATGGATTTTGAATAAAAATTTGTATTTGTGTTCCTCCGACCAGCGAGCTCCTTCTGAATGTCACAATCGCTAATCAAAGCTGTGAAATGGTTGCACATTGATAATTTTTCCCGCAAGCAACTACATCCATTGTTAAATCAGCAAAGTGATAAATGCAACTGAATTGCACTTTGACATGGAGTGGTTGCCATACCAATTTGTCCAACACAAACACATTTCTGTTTGGGTCGCTCCTTCTAAAGGGTTAAATTGCTGCTACATTAAAACAATTTTTGAATATTACATCAATTTAATGGATAAAGCACTGAGATTCTCTTCCATTTCCATAATTCCTAAGGTTTGCGGCGATCATCAGCAATGCTGGTGAATCAGCAAAAGTGTATTTCCGACAAATTAGCCGATTGAAGGACTTAAGAATCGTTTTGGTGAAACCGAAGTGAATGCTGCTCATTGAATCCATCACTGTCTATGATATACCCCAAGTTGCTAGAATTCCTAGCGTTTTCTTCGATGGCGAATGAAAGATGGATGGCCTTTAGACTTCGGAACTAAAACAGCAAACAAAGTTGTCTTACTTTGTAAAGCATTCAACCAGTTCTATTTTTTGGTTTTCAGAGTCTTTTGTTCTCTGAATTTCCTATCCGATTTTTAAAAAAAAATTGGATTGAGGCGAGCAAATTCAAACGAAGTGGGTGAATGGCAAAGCGAGAACTGGATTTCAGCTTCCACTGCTTCAATTTTGCGAAGATATCAAGTTAGCAGTTACCTTCTTCGCAAATCGAAAATTCTTTGAGACTATTTTACTGGATTTTTCGGAATTCTTTATGCAATGTAGGTGTTCACTGTTTTTCTGTCGGAAAGATTTAAATTGTGAAATTGAAAGTTATCGGGAAATCTGGTCAACAGTTGGTTAATGAGGTCCTCAATTGTTTTTTAAGATTTTTTAGAATGATTTTCGAATAAATGGCACAAATTATGAAATGACAGAAAAGGAGGTTGAGTGTTACATACATAAATGGCAGTGGCTGGTATATTGTAAGCAGTCGCATCAGAATTATTTAATTAAGTGAGCTTACTGTAAGTGACTGGTCCTTATTTAATGCTTAGGTGCACTTTTAGTGTTCTTTTTCATTCCTCTGCTAGAAGTTATCAGACTGGGCCTTGGATTTTTGATCTATTAATGGATCACATTAACAACACGGTTCATTAATTAGTAAAAGTCTGAAGCAAGTTTTGAAAATTAAATTTACGTCAAATTTTATAAACATTGGAAATGTACTAAAACAGAACTAGTCAGCAGGTTAAGCACAACAAGTTCTTCTTGTTGTTTGTAAAATGAGAAAACACATAAGGCCTGGATTGCTTACTTTCTATTGAAAAACGGCAATAAAATCACTGAAAGTATAAACAATTATGAAAAAATTTCGACGTATTATGAAATGAATTAAAATGTTTTCCTGTTGTTGCTAAACAGCAAAGCTAGATCACAAAAGTCATTGTCGCCGAAATCGCGATGATAGAATCAAAAGGTCAAGGTCAACAGGCGCCAAACATGCCAAATCTATTACGCTCTCCCGCCCGAGTACAGGTCAAACACGATGTGTCGCCATTTGATTGGCCCCCGCCAATGGATGGATATGTATATATAAACAGTGGATTGTACCTCAAGGCAGGATCATCTTCATCTTCTGGGCTCGACAACGACGACAACCACTCTCAACCAGTTTCCTTTCCTATTTCAATTACTTTATTTCATTACTGTTCTATATTTTGTTATCTATCGCGCTTCTATTTATTTCTTAATTGAATAAAGGTTTAATTACCTAAGTTTGAGGTTATCTGTTCAAGCACAATACAATTCGATACATCACGCTACAGACTGTTCATTCTACCACGTCCCAAGAAACCTACCGAACAGCAACAGTCTACTACTGAAAGTTCGGACTCAATCGTTCTACAACAGTGTCACGGTTCAATAACTGACACTGACCTCTATTCTACTTGGTAACGTGGACTCGCTAGAA
>JABVXS010001986.1:0-10537 GCA_013365335.1 Madathamugadia hiepei | reverse complement strand
GTATATGCGTATCATTAGTAAGGGGTTCTCGCTTATGGACGACGCACAGAACCGGGACGTGGAGACGACGCTCCCCGGTAGCGGACCCTACAACCACGTGGAACAAACGCTAGGAAGAAGAAGAGAAATAGATCATGGAAAATTGTTGAAAAGTGATTCTGTTAGTAAGAAACGCTTTAGAAGAGGCAAGGAGTGTGATTTGCACTAGCTATGCAAGCAGTGTGCAAGCACTTGAAAATATCCTTGAAAAACTGCATTCGAGAGAAGTGTAATTTGATTGATTGCCGTATCATTGGTCCTTTCTATTTTTCCATATTTCTTTTCAGATATACCTGAATTAGTTTTTGAAAACATATAATGCCTTTTTCAAGAAAATTTGCAAAACAAGTGAAGACAACATTTTGGATTCGTATTCATGATATGTTACTTTCTTAGACTTAAGTCATGCTAAACAAAAATTTTTAATTATTCCTCATCTATCGATATTTCGTATTTGTTTATAGGAAGGTTCGTTTTCCGGAGTCTCATGTTTAAAGATTAGGTCATCTGGTCAAAGGGGGTTCGCTAGAGTTTTTTAGCATAAAGATTTAAGAACAAATTCTTCAATTTGAAGAACTTGCAGTTTTGAAGCTGTTCTTGCAGAGTGTAAAAGAATAGCATATATGATAATAATCGTTTATTGCGAAGAAAAAAGATTTGGGAAACACTTTTTTTGAAATTAGGAAGTAGGACTGTCCAACAGATCAAAATTATTTAAGAAAAATGTTTGCAGGAATAATATCAATCCCAATAATGACATATTACATGGCCGCTGACACTGTTTGGGGCTTAGGCTATGGAATGTGCCAATTTTGGCTATGCCTCGACTATATGATGTGTAATGCATCCGTGCTCAATTTGTTGTTAATTTCATTTGATCGATATTTCTCAGTTACTGGGCCATTAACTTATCGTCCAAGGTTTATTGCTTTTTCACTTTCACGTATTTACCGTAGAAAGTTGAATTGATGAATACTGCTTGCGAAATCCGCGTACAAAATTCCAAATACAAAATTCAAACCTTTTTTTCCAAATTTGTTGATTAAGGACCTATTCATTTTTCTTGAAATTTTGTTTATAATTGAGAAAATTAAAACTTTAATTATTCCCATCAGAGTGGGTATATGGATGAACTCACATTTGCAGAAGAACTGCAAAGAAAGCATTCCTTATGATTGCTAGTACCTATGTTGCCTCAGCCCTGCTTTGGCCACCATGGATTATCAGCTGGCCATATATAGAAGGTACTGAAGTTTTCTGCAAATTCCTCATTAGCTTTATTTTTTTTATTTTATCATAAATAATTTGAAAAAATGGAAGTGAAATTTTTTTTGTCTAAAATTTGCATAGCAATTTCGTTATGAAGGAAGGAAATCATTTCACAATAAAATTTGCATAGCAATTTCGTTATGAGGGAAGGAAATCATTTCACAATAAAAGTTTCATTAATATTTGTTTAGTTGTAACATTATTTTCTATTTGTAACAAAGCTATCACAGTCGGTCTGAAATGTTTGATATTCAAATTGGTGATTTCAGGTCGCTTTACCAGTCCTGATCGTTGTGTTGTTCAGTTCATTGAAACAAATCAATTTGCATCAATTGGTACGACAATCGCTGCATTTTGGTTGCCCCTTGTAATAATGATCATATTGTATTCAAGAGTGTACTGTGTGACCCGAAAACAACAAAAAGATATGTGTCTTCTACAAGCTGGCCAGGTGACAGCCATAGTTGCTTTAGGATGGTGATTGTTGTCATTTAATGTACTTCACCCACCTGATCACTTTTCATTTGATGATTTTTCGTATTTGTACACTTCCTTTTCTCAATTCATTAAATTAAATTATGAATAATTGAGATCATTTGCTTAGCAAATATTAGAAGCTCAACTATGGCCAATCAGTTCTTGAAATATGCCGCAACTTTTTCAGAATCAACGCACGAAAACCAAAAAGGAATCACAACCGAATTCATTAAGAAATTCGATCAGAAATACTTTTTTTAGAGGCAGAACTAATCTAACTTCAAACTATACTTCGAAGTAAGTGAATGGTCCAAAAAAATTCTGACCTTCCTACTTTGGTTTCCAAATGAAACATTTTGAAATGTGTTGCAGATCAGTGAAAAAGCAAAATTGTTGCTTGCGAATCCTTTTTGAAAGAGCCGTTAGTAGCTCGGCGGATGAAAGTGGCTGTGACACTCATCACATGGGTCCCGACGACGTGTCGCTAGCTAGTAGTAATTATAACGCATACTACCTGGCACAAAATCGTTTCAGACATTCGCCCCGACTGATCTTAAGTAATCAGGTTGTCCAATAGTCGCTATTTCTGTGATCACATCCACGCTTGAACTTCCATATCGTCAACTTCTTTAAGAAAGCATACTTAAATACTGATAACTTGAATCTGATTAGATAACTATTAATTAAAAGTTAAATTCAATTTTTCTTAAGCTTAGATATATCTCACGAAGCATTGCTAATCGATTAGCGTATTAAGTTTACTATTCTCATTTAACTTATATTTTTTTCGAACTATTGTACTAATTTAAATAAATATAGAAATTTAAAAACCAATCGTTTTCGGAATTTCAAATATTTCAGGAAAATTGCAGTTTGTTACCTGAAAGAATATCATCGGCTGAAAATCGAATTGCTGGCAAAGATAAATCTTCCACGTATACTGTATTAATTGAATTAAAAGATTGTGAGCAAGCAAAGTCAAGCATACATCTTCCACCATGCGATTCGTATGTTTTCGTCTATTTATTCTCAATTCATCGATAAAAAGTCCTTTTTATCAAACTTTTATTGCTTGCTTGGTTACTTTCCTATAATTACAAATTTCCATTTAAAAACAAAAAGCGAAAGAGAATGCAAATTTTTAGTTCTTATTTAATTATTTAAGATTTTTGAAATTTATTATCTGCTGAACGAGAACTGCTTTTTGAAAGTGAAATAATGTGTTTCAAATTACAATGGAGTCACATGTTTCACTTGAGCTATATTTTTCCTTTATTTGCCGTTAATATGACGTGACAGGTGTCCATATTCGTCCTTTTCATTGAAGGCCATCACCATTATTAGCCGAACCAATGAAAGATATCCATGGAAATGTTGTTCCCCAGCAACTTCTAAATGGATCGGTTATAGCCAAGTAAGAGAGCTTGTAAATTTCGTAGAATTTCTCAAATTTAAACGAAAGAACTTGTTAAACTTAGAATTTTTGCTTATTGAGTGTGTATGAATGGCTTATTATCATTATTAAAAATTTTTAATTAAATGAAAATTGAATTTTTTTCAATACCTGAACCAAGGAAATATTCTGATCATTCTAATTCCACATTGGCTTTTCCTTCAGTTCAACTTTGATCTTATACGGTTTTGGTCATTTTTGAATTTGACCAATACTAGCAGCTATAAGTAAATACTGAAGATTTGAAATATTTGAGTTTAATCACCAGAGAAGGATGCAATTCCTTCCTTCAATCCCATCACTTATCAGTGTTGCAGCTTTTAGTTGATCATTGCACGATTGTTTCCTTCATATGTTTCGAAATTCGCTGAATTTAATTTTCCTTCATTTAACAGCATTCTTCAGTTCATTTAAACAAATAATTGCAGGAGAATGCTAAATGAACACGGAAAAATTGAAAAGGATCGTAGAAAAAATGAAAGAAAGCAAGAAAGTAAAGCGGCGAAAACACTTTCTGCCATTTTATTTGCCTTCATTATTACTTGGACACCTTACAATGGTTAATTTTTCTTTTCAATTTCCTCTTTACAACCATTTTACAGTGGTTTGAAGAAATGAAATTCGTTCCACCAATAGACAGAAACGCATTGATTCATCCATCTATTGTTGATCAATCGCTTAAATTTTAGTTCGATGTCTTTTTTTTAAATCATTAATTATTTTCAGAGCTTCTGAAAAGGTTTTAATTCATGTTGAAATGCACACTTATTGAAAAAGTTATTAAGCATTAATCATGAATAACTAGTTTTCAGTAATCGTATGCTGGGAAGCATTGTACAAAGATTCCATTCCTGCAGTATATTTCCATATATCATACTTTTTATGCTACATTAATTCAACAATAAATCCATTTTGCTATGCCTTCTGTAATCCAAGATTTCGTTTAACCTATATGCGAATTCTCACGGGCAACTGGAAACGACAACAACCACTTGGCTTGAGCAAAATGGCATTTTTAAATCGAACCTGATGAATACGTTTTCAAATAGATTTGAAAAAATCCTCTGTGGTCTGAAAGTGCAAATGATATTGTAATTTCAGTAAAAATTTATTTAAATAGAGAAATATGCTTAATCTGATTTATTGCATTAGTTTGATTAAGCCTCCTTGTGCTATGAATAAGCTAGCTGTAAGTGTTTGTATATTCTGTTACAGTAATTCACATATTTTCCAGCAAAACATATGTTCGCAATTTGAGCGATTTTTTATTGATTTTTGTTTTTCGCATTGTTTTAATCGGAGAGTTAATTCATTGAAAATTAAATTAAACATCTTCCGTAACTGTTTCACTATTGCAGTGCTAATTTTCAGATCGTTCAGTTTTCGAATTTAACAAGTTCAAAACTGTGGATCACAGCGCAGGAAATTTTTATTTTCCATAAGGATGAACGTTTCCTTTTCAGCCTTCATATTTAATTATTTTTTGAGAAGTTTAAAATGAATTTGCTCATTTGCGAAAAATGAATCGAAAAATATGCAAATCAGTCCTGGTATGCTTCATCTTTTAATTAAAATATCAAAAAATGTGCCATTTCAATACAATGCATCAACTTTAGAACAATTGAACAGGTCGATTACGATTTGTCGTTGATAATCGCTTGCTAACACAAAAAAATGCCGCAAGTTTCTTCAGTAATTCAAAAAATAAAAATTGGAAGATTGGTTAAAATTTGGGATTCTACAAATAGGAAGATGCTATAATTTAGAATTGAAAAATTGGAAAGATTGTTCAACAGTTGTGGTAGTTCAATTTGAAACTTTGCAAAAAGTTCGTAGTGAAACAAAAAAATTCTCGCATAATTGCATCTATTGAAATGATAGAGCAAGTTTTGCAATTCGTGAAAATTAGTTTGGAATCATTGAAATAGAACGAAAAAATTTTTTCAATAGAAAAAAACATTTTTACTGTACTGGAAACACGATATGCGATTTTTTAATATTTGAAAATTGCTTTTAATTGCAAACAATTGTTTGGACATTTTTTCTTAGTTTTTGGGCAGCACTAATTAAATTTTAATTGAAGTTACAAATTAATTAAGGAAAATCTCGTTGAGTAGTGAAAAATGCTCAGAAAAGATTAGTTGACAATCAAAAAATCCACATTTTGAAAAATTCCATTCCTTAAAACATATCTGTGAGACGAAAAAATCAATCAATTTAGCCTTGATTAAAATAAAAATTGCAAAGATTAATGAAAATTCAACACAGAAAATTCCGGGCAATTTTGTTAGACTTATCAGCAGCAGTAGCAGTAGCAGCAGCAGCAGCAGCAGCAGCAGCCAAAGAAAGACTGATGGGAGAAAAGATTTCAACGTAATTAAATTGGAACATTTGAAGAATTGATGTGTGACGTTGAGAAATATTGGCCGTCATTAATTTAATTAATGCTCAGCTCTCTTTTCCACAAGCTAGTCGCTGAAGGATGGCTTCATCACGGAGCGTCACTTGCTTTATTGCAATCATTTTTACACCAATTGCTCTCACATCTTCCATCGTAAGTTTTCGTTTTCCTTCTCTTTTTTACTTTACCTTAGTGAAATAACAATTTTACATGAATGAGTAGCACTCCTATTTTCAGATAATTTTAGTTGATTGCTGCGCAAAGTTAGCACTAATTAGTTTCAACTCATTTATGAGCATGGAATATGATCAGCGTTTAAATTTAGACAAAGTTTAATTCTATTAATTTAGAATTGCGATCAATGTTGAATTAAGCGGGTTTGTGTTTTTTACTCTGAAAAGAGAAAAAGTTGGACGGATGCGGAATAAAATAAATGAACATTAAATCGGATGACACATGCATCGCTTAGTCAGATTCAAAATGCTTGATTAAGAGATAATTGAGATGACGAAATTATGAATTTTGTAAATTGTTTATTCTCTCTCATAAAAATCTGTCATTTAGCATCATAGAAGAGTACAAGAAAGCGAGAAAAAGAAACAAAATGTTTGCTTCCTGAAGGTTATACATGCTCCCGGTATGAATCCTCTCATTCGTACAGACAAAAACGGAAAATCATGTCGGATCAATCTAACAATTCCAGTTTGTCGAGGATTTTGTCCTACCTATGAAGTTTGTTTTCTTACATTACTTCCAAAACGTCATTTGGAAATTGTATGGCGATCAGCATGGAGTGTTTTTTCTAAGAATTTTGAATGTTTCACTCATTTTGCTGAAGCTAAAACCTTCTGCAGTTGTGCGAGCAAAAGTACAAAGAGGATTTGCGAATAAAAGTTTCAGTATGGAACTCACGAATTTCCGCATCGAAGTCAAAAAAGCGAAGTGTGTGTTCCGGAAGGTGGCAAATTCGAAAAGATATCATTAACAGAATGTGACGAAGACGCTAATCCTGAAATTCGCACAGTGACAATATTACGTGGTACAAAATGTGTCTGCAAAGCGTGCGTAACATAACTGTTCATTCCTTGTTAATCTTCAGTAGGCAAATGCTGTGAAACTTTCAAATACATTTCTTAGCTCAATTCCAATTATCACAAACAAATTTTGACCCAAATATCCTTTTCAAATTTAGAAAAAATAATGAATTGTTACTAGGAATTGCTATTATGAAAAGAAGTGTCAATTTCGTATTAACTTTTTTGGATCACCTTTTCCAAAATTTTTTGCCACATATGAATTCAACCAAAGTTGCAAGAATGAAGTCGGTGCTGCACAATGAAGTCCTGATGGACAGTCCTTTATTACTGATCAAATAACAAAACAAATCCAAATTAGTTAATTTTTTGAAGGCAAAATTTAGAAATGAGTGAAATTCAGTATATAATTGAAAATGAATGAAATTGAAAAATGTTAATGTTGAACTGGAACTTAATATTGCAAATTCAATTAAGATAATTCTACCTTTTCAATGCAGATTATTTTTTTCAGGTGCGACAAGACGTTGATGAACTGCATGAAGAATAGCTTATTTAATTAATTTTAGCAAAAAATTTTATTAAAACTTCAAAAAATGAGGAAAATTTTGAATTTAAGAGCAAACATTTAAAAACAATTCTGCAAAAATGACGTAACTTTTTGGCTTTATTCGCAAGAAATTACACTACATTTTACAAAATTAACATTGTATTGATTGTTATATTAATTTTGTTCGCCTCATTTATTACGTTGAACATTGAATGCTGGAAGTTTTGCATTTTGAAATGAACTAAGCGCTCAATGCTTTATTTTTATGAATGTTTTTTCCAGCACTTTCAAATTGTAGGAAATCCTGCTCAATGAATCGCTATTTCGTTACAGTCATAAGGAGAACTCAATGTTTACTTGCCATTTACTAACACCAGTTCTTTCATCTCTCTTACCCTTATATCAAATATGCCAGCCACGGCAAAACTTCTGCATTTATAACAAAAATTTATTTTCGACAAGAAACTTTGCAATTTTTTTTCAGTTGTTTATGAACAATTAGTTTTGATGCAATAATGCGCTTTATTGAAGACTTTTTTGATTTCCACAAAATTTGCTTTCTCTTATTTGTTCTTTAAATTTAAGAAGGATTTGTTGTTCGCTGATGGCAGAAAACTGCATTTGGAATTAAGGCATGCGGATAATTGATAAATAATATTTTGATAATTTCGGATTAGAAATGCTCGAAGAAGTGTGGAAGAAGTTCTGTTGAAACAAATCGCCCTTGTGCCGTGGGGTATCTTAAATTTGTGGCGATCTTGAAAAATTTGTTGTAGAATGAACTACTGTAAGAAAGTTTAGAAGAAATACGGTTCTATGGCGCATTGAACAGCGAAAATGTTGCTCAGCTGGAATACTTACCACTAATCTTGTACCATACAAACTATTCTCATCATAAACCACTTCTTCTACTTCCGGCGGCTCCAGTTTTTTGATGTACTTAGTCGTTTGCTCGTGGAGTGATGTCTTGTTTAACCATAATAATTTCAAAAAGTTCTTGTTGCAGTCGCTTAGCGCTTGCTCATGTCGCATTTGTTATTGCTTATTGTATTGATAAAGGAATCGATAGCTTCCACATTTGAATTATTCATAACAAAGTGTCGTCCAAAGCCAATGAGTCACGAACTGTCATGACCTGACTGCTTCTGCCTTCGCGATAAAAGTATCTTAAAAACCTGGAGTTGTTGGTCAAATTTAATATTAAATGAATCGTATTTATTGCAGTGCAGCATTAAGTATGATATATGAATGGACGAGTGATAAAGAATGAAATAAATTTAAAATGCGAAGAAAAAAAAAGAGTCTTGCTTTCAAATCAGAATGATATTTAGACTGACCATATGGAACTTTCCAAAATGCAAATAATTCAACTAGCTTATGATAGTTCGACTTCATTTCTGGTTTTAAAAGTTTGCTACTCTAAACTTTAACATGTATTTAGCCCAAATTTCACCCTGAAAATGGAATACGAATCTCAAGGAATTTGCAGCATATTCTTTCATTGTTATTTGAGATCAAGCAAATTCCAGTGCGCTGCAAATTCGATTTAGCTCTGCTTTGGTATAGCTTGAAAAAATGTTACCACTTGAGAGATTGTGGTTTATAACAAAATTCTAGATTTTTGAATGAATTATAAATTTACAAACACCGGTCGCTTAATAGCTTTCTCTATTAATTTGAAGAAACCGGAGAATCGAAAAACATTTCATTTTCCTTTTTCACAATTCCATCAACTCTTTCTTGTATCTACTGTGCTTGGCCTTTGCAATGATTATTCGCCAGGACTTTTGCCCAAAAGCATCATCTCCAGCTTACTTGCTGGAAGTTCGACTAAAACATTCAGCCAGTAAGCAAAGAACCATGAAATAATACAGCATGGTAGTGTGAAGACGAGGAGGAACTGAAAAATTTCTCTCCACTTTTCATAATTAACAAATAATTTGAGATTAAATTTAAAAACAGCTTAGAAAAAGTCTCTTTCAATAAATCCTACTGAAATAGTGAAGTTCTATGAAATTACGAAGTGAAAGTTAATTCCATTGACATTTGTACTTAGTATTTACACTATTGAACTTCAATGGGTTCGATATGCACAACAAACCAGCCAACTTAGTGGTTTGGATATTGACAGCCACATGAAATTGTTTATTCGTCCCGTAATACCCTTAGTACAGCTCCTCATGTCATGGTGACCCTCAACCATAAAATTATTTTCGTTGCTACTTCATAAATGTGATTTTGCCTCCATTCGAAACACCTCCCACCCCGACTGAAGGGAGCCTTGTTCTGCTGCCACCCCCTTCACTCGAAGCACTTACTTACCTGCTACTGACGCTGCTGCCGTGCTGCTCTCACTGTTCCTCCCGGTAGACTGGCTGTTTTGTGATGTGAGTGTCTCATGTGAGCTCGCCTAGAATGAAAAGAAAGCGAACGCAAGAAATTTTTGGTTGAGAAAGGCGGTGCAGATATATGCATCGTTTCAAACAAAGGACAAACAAAGGATGTTTCAAACAAAGGACAAAGGCCCAGAGGGTCCTGGGAAGGGTGTTGCAGGTGGCCGGCAGGCGACCCCAGATGCCGCCGCTTTAGAAGCAAGAGAATGAAGTTTACGCAAGTGAAGAAAGGTGTGCCGAGAAAACAATTATTATAAGACAGGAAATAAAGCACTGAAAGAATAAAAACTAATGCACCAAAATTGAATGCGTAGGATTTTGTCATTTACACCTTCCATTCATTTTCTAATATTATTTGCTAATTAGTATTTAACAGTGACAACTAGAAAAACAAAATAGGAACTGACATGGAAATACCCTTGATATTTGAACAACTCCAACTGTTTGAAACAATTAGCCAACTAGAATGCCGAAAGTATATACCTGGTACCTGATCCACGGTGTACAATAGATTAGAAGCGAGTAACGCCTGAAGCGAAAGATAAGCAGCTCCAAGAATTCCTTACAAATTTATCTGTTTTTTATTCAATGCCATTTTTAGTTTTTTAAGAAACAACTGTTCAATATTTATACTATTGGCTTTGTACGAAGCCTACTTGCTGCTTTGAAGCAGAAATTGTTGGATTAGAAATACTTTCGAACAACTCTTGTTTCAAATATTTTGAAACAAACTGCTATGAATTCATTTTTGGATCCAGGGCACCCATGAAGAAATTCATCGGTGGAAAATATTCCTTGTACACTGCAACTGTGGCATAACCCATCATGGCATCTGTTATTCTGGAAATGTATCCAAACGGAGAAATGGAGTGGCTTTTATATTAAATAAGAGGATATCCAATGCCGTTATGGAATACAACG
>JABVXS010001985.1:0-10553 GCA_013365335.1 Madathamugadia hiepei | reverse complement strand
CCCTCCCTAGCCATGGAGTCTGTATGAAGCACCAAAGCAGCACATTCTTAAAAAGACAGAGATGGATAATATGAACGCACCAGAGCACATTTTTAAAATCTCACGAAGGAGGAGGGCAGAGCAGGGAGCGCGCCAAAAGCTCTGGACCTCCGCCGAACCGCTGAGACTGCCTCACCAAACCCTAAGTGTTGATCGAACCCAGGTTGGGAACCAGTGATTTAAATCTTAAGCTGACAAAGAAATAAAACTGAAATCTCTTCTTCGTGGTAATTCGTTTCAATGATAATTGAACGGATTAATTTCAAGGTGGATAGTTCAATCTGTGATTGTTTTTTTGCTTCACTACGGTTAGTTTCAATTAGCCTGGCAACGAACCGTTCAATGTGCAACAACATTCTCATGGATCGAAATAACTTATGCTACTTTAGCTATATTCAACGGTATGATTTGTTTGCCTTTCCAATTTTGTTTCAATAAAGATTTGTATTCAATCAATGATATCAAAATATTATCAACTTGATATTTCCTTAAATTTATTTATACCATTTGCGAAGTATGGGTGAGCAATGAGTAGTAACTGATGTGGGAAGTGAATTGAAATTTTCTTCTCTTCAAAACATTCCAACTTAATATTTATGATTTATTTGTAAAAATCAAACAAAAGTTTCCAAAAATAAAAAAATCAAAAAAAAAAAAAAATGTTATGAAATAAATTTTCATGTCCATAAATTTTGAGGGCATTTGCAAAGAATTGGTTTAAAAAAAATTTTTTTTTTGATTGAGCATGTTTTGAATATTTAATCAACTTTCAAAATTCCTTTTGCTTCAAAGCAGTAACATTTCAGGCTAATTAGTATCTCAAATAATTTTTGTTGCAATTTTTTAAATCAAAATACAAATTGGAATTTTCGATTTCCTCAATTAGGTTTGTTTGAAAATTTACCGCTCATTATTGGTTCAATTGTAGATAGCCAGAAATATTGATTTCATTCGGCTAAGTTTAATATACTTTTAATTGACTGCATTCATTTTTTAAAAAATAACTTTATTATTTCATTTTTGATTTTTAATAATTCAAATTCCGACAAATTGCTTTTTGCGACATTTTTTTTTTCAATTTTAATTTTGATTTTTGCTATCATTCAGTATGATTGATAATGATGGATGTTTGAGCATCATTGACATTCGTCATCTTGATCGCTGTAATTTTCTTTCGATTCTTTTTTTTGCCTTTTATGCTGCACATCTAAAAAAAAGGAAAAATTTTTGCAATTGAAGTAAATTTTCATTGCTTTGAATATTAGTCACCCTACAGAAATAAGATGGATGAAAGAAGCAAAAAGAAACGGAATAGATTGTGCAAAATAACAGAGACGTTAAATTTGTTCTGAGAAAGAAAAAACAAAACTGATATAGTTCACTTAATTTAATCATTCCATTTAAATTTAATTCAATCATTTCGACAGTTAGCTTCATTTAAGTTTGAATGAACATTCATTTTTTTTTTTTTTTTTTAAATAATGAACAAATGTTAAGCTGAATAAAATTTATTTATTTTCTCAAATTATTATTCGATAATATAAATGTTGACAAATTTCTCTATTAATTTAGAAAATAGGAAGTTAGTTAAATATGTTGAAATTAATGATAATGAATGGAATAAGGAAGAAGCATGCAGAGATTAAATAAAACAAAAGAAAAAATTGACGCAATGCTAATCGATTAATGTTACTCGCTGTTTCATTCATTATCATTGCAAATTTAATTTATTTTATTTTTTTGATTGAATTTTTTCACTAATTTTTTTCCTTTGAAACACTTTTTGCTTTTACATTTTATCGGATTAGTGTAACAACATGAGGGTATGCATGCTCTTGTCCTAGTATCATGATAAAGATTATCATCACGCTAATCTCTATATTGCTGCAATAATTTATTGCCGCAATTATCATTATTTATTGATAGTTAACTAAATGATTCTTAAGATATCTCATGCTTGCTCTAATAATTATTGATTGCCAAAAAATGTTTATTAGACTAAGGTTAATTTTAAAAAAAATCAATTCTTTAAGTTGTTCTCTGATAATTGAAAATGTAAAGTTGCCATACCAATTCATGATTGCAAGAATTGATTACATAAGGCATTAGCAAATCACATAATGCAACTTATCATGAAAATAAAATCTGTTGACTGGCTTGTATATTAGAATTATCAACAAGTGTATTGTTGTAAAACGATCATAATTGTTGCTGCTATGAAACAATGATTTTTGAATGATTAACGAAATCCGAAGAAAGAAAGTTTGAAGATGAAGAATGTATACTTTCTCGAAGCATGCCAATATGAAGACACCGTTTCATACGACAACTGCGACATATTTTACGATAACCACTAACTGAAAATGTTCATACTACAATGCTTATAATTTTGAACATTTGGCAATCTTCAATTGTCTCATCTTTCCTACTATCAATTTATAATTTTTCATTTCCGCTTCTTTTTTTTTTTTTTCTGAAATGTGAAAATTTGCGGTAGAAATTTTTATGAGAAACTCATTGTCATCATCATTGCTGTTATACACCTACCGTGGTTTAGTTTCACATCACAACGCTGTGATCGTTTACACGTGTAACTCTTGTCATCGCTAACTGTTCGTCTGAAATGATTAATGATGGTACTGCAAATTCCTTCATTAGCAAGGAAGATGCATTTGTGGATGTGTGCTAATGATAAACTTCCTATATTAATAGCAGTATCCGAAGTTTCTTTTTCTTCCGTCCTATCGATCAATTTGCAAACAATAGTAATGCATCAAAATTGCTGCAAAATAATTTAAAATTCATTGTTAAAATTTAAAATTAGTGTGATAAAGTCATCGCTGACAGGAACTTCTATTTCAACGTATCCGATAGTAAGTCATCGATTACTTCTACTTGTTCACTAAAGTGCCAGGAAGAAATTTAAAACAATGATGACGTATATTGTTAATAGTACACGTTGAAGTGTTTGAATCAAAAGAAAAAGAAGAAATGAAATAGTCGCATGCTGTGAATGGTTTTAAAATAATATTTCAATCAGTGAAGTATGGCGTACGGTCATTTCGATAAACTATGAGTTACACTAGCGGTCCCCAAACCCCGAGTCGCGGACCGATACCGGGTCGTAGAGCAATTAGTGCCGGGCCGCGGCTCCTCCTCGTCCTCTACGCCCGGCTGCTTCCTCGGAGCAGCCGACACACACCTTTCCACAATCTCTCCTTGCGGGCTCTTCTCAGTAGAATTGAGTTCTTGCATCAAGTTGAGCGGCCGTTGGCAGGAGGCGGTTGCTGCTGCTTTGTTACCATATGTTTTTATGTCAACACAGCTGTAGAAATAGTGCGGCATATCGAACCCACAAGCAAGGACAGATGTCTTTGCAACGTTTCTTTGAAGGCCGAGTGAAAAGACAGGAGAAGAGCCCATTTCCAAGAAAAAGAAAGCTTTTAAGAGACAATAGCAGGAGTCCTACTTGAAATATGGATTTATCCTGGTAGGTGATTCCCACATACCAAGCCGGCTCTGCATAATATGTGGTGAAGGGCTCGCTAATGAGGCAATGAAGCCTTCAGAAACCACGGGTCTCAGTAAAATTGCCAAACGTTGACCGGTCCTCGGTGATAAAAAGGTTAGGAATCATTGAGTTGCAACACTTAAATTTTTTTTAAAAAAATTGATGAAAGCAAAACAAAATTAATTAACCGGAAGAATGCAGCGCAGGCAGCGCATGTTTTAGCTCCAAAATGTAATCCATTGGAAGTGGCAGCAAGACAAACTTGACACAATTGTTCAGCGATTGTTTGCGGTACCTGAGGTAGCGTTGTTCGTGTCACAGACTGATGTGATATTGCAGGTGGTGGTCTTCCATTGGATGTATCGAATGATAGGAGCGAGTAGCTGTAATTTCAAATATGTCAAATGAAAATGGTGAAATTCAAATAAGTACTTAATTCATACATTGCTAAATCCACAACCCTTTTTACTTCGTGCTAACAACAGTTGGCAGTGGAAGAAGAAAAAAAAATTAATAATAAAATTGAATTCCAAATTAAAATTTTCTCAAGTCAGCAATGTTATTTTAATTTATTAAATGGTAAGCTGAAGAAAATTTGGTACTGAACATTCAAGGCATGAAAAACAAACGATGGAAATTTCAACTTCTCAGAATGCTCTTGTTTTCGAGAAAGGAATGAAAATTTTTTTCCCATGCTCTGCTTAGACAGCCGTCTTCAATTTTTCAAAACAAATGAATAGGATGAATTTAATCATAATTGTTTGCCCTTTCAATTTTTTCATTTTTTTTTTGTCACTGGCAAATCAATTAGTATCTCTAAAAATAGTAATTAGTATTACTGAAACTGAAAGTAGTTTGATCTTTCATTTAATAAACCTATCATTCAGTTTTTCCTCATTCCTTGTAATTGAAGTTTAATTGGAAATCAAACTGAACCGCTAGATTATTTCTCATTGAAATCTAAACCAGTAAATAAATTATTAATGCATTAAAAAAAATACTACAATAAAGTTGAATTTAATTATTGTGAAAATTTAATTAACTATTACGATACCTTTGTTCAGATGAAAATTTTGTTGCTAGTGGTGTGGTAAAATCTTTTGCAGCACAGGGATGACAATTTGAATAAATTGGTGTCGCTGCTGTCTTTATCATTTGCCGAACAGTTAAGTTAGCAAAATTACTGCTAGAATCCTAAAATGAACTTGCATATTTCAATGTTCTTCGAACTGAAAATCTTGCAAAGATAAATAATGTCAATTTTTATTCAAAAATTAAATTCACAATTCATGTAGCTATATGAACATATGTTGCTAATTTAATTTAATTTTCCAAGTAAGAAAATGGTTGCTTTTTTTTTTGAATAGGAAACATCCATATGAACTACAAAACAAAACAAAGCAATCCATGCATACCATCAATGTATCCATTGTTACAATCCTTATCTGATCTCTACGATTATTTCACATCATAATTTGTAATTTACAATGATTTGAAATCATTAGAAAGTACAACGTCGAACATTTCCTCGTAAATAAACTTTGGAGAACCAATTTTTTAAGTTTCAACCTTACATGCTTTCAGATGAAATTATCAATTACATTGTACTGATTCAAATATAGTCACAAAATATGGTACCGGAATCTGTGACAGTGGTACAATGCAATGTGGTCCAGTGAAATTATTGCTAACAGTTTGTGCAATATTAGGACAAAATGTCGGATCATAATCCCAGAATAAGAAGGAGGAGGTCGTAGCATCACTGACTGGGTCACGGAAAACCGGGATCGATCCATTGTCAATATAATGATAATGGTATTCATCATTTGGTTGTGGTAAAGTGAAGCCATGTTGTTGCCAAAAATTACTACGATTCCTGTTATCCATTTGTTTTCGATTTTTCGATTTTTCGTTTTTTTGTTTTTGTTTTTAACGAATTCAGAATTTCTTGAATCTGAAATTTGTTCCAAGAAAAAATAAAAAATGAAATTGATTGCAGCATTAAGCTGAAGAGATTTATTTTCCACCAAAAATTGCATCTCTTTTTGATTAATAAATTTTGATCAATTACTTTCACTTCACATCGATGAAAAAGTAAAATTAAAAAGGCGAAAAAAATAATAATAAAATTTTACGAAAACAATGCGAAAATAATTTTTGCAAATATGATCTTCGTAGTGTATTTTAATTTCAGCTTATTTTTAATGATTGTTAGTACAATTCCAATATGAACTCCATTTCAACTACAAATTTTATAATGTCAGCTTATTGAATAACTCAACCAAAATGTACTGCAGTATCAATTCTACATTTTGACATCAAATTATCCGCATATTAAATGATTGAAATATTTGCTGAACATTCATATCTCAAACACTTCCTTTTTTATCACACAAATTTTTTTACAATAAAAAAACAAAACGAACTTTTCCGCTTAATTATTACAAAATTGATTTTTAAAAATTGAAAATGAAAAGTTGATAAGCGGAAAGCTATAATGGGGCGAGAAGAATTGGCGAATGCTTTAGTAACATATTGCAATGTGCTGAGAGTTGTTATGCATTATGTAGTAGTGAAGTGTTATGCTAAGAGTAGCAACACATAGGTATTAATAAAGTCTTTTTTAATTAGGTAAAAATAGAACAATAATATGAGGAGGGTAAAATGTATACAAAGCAGAATATGTTAATTGCAAGTATAACGAAATAGTTGAAATATGTCGCATTTCTATGGTGACATTTGAAAGTGTCTGATGAAATACCACACTGCCACCTCCCCCCGTCGTTTATTATTACTTATTAATTAACACATAAAATGTAAATGATTATTCCAGCATGTTTTACGAGCTTTTGTGCATATATATATTAGGCTTGTATATTTAGATATGCTTATGTTTATTTCATTCGTAAAAGTAGTCTTTTGAAACTTTTCAAAAAAAAAACTTTTTTTAATTGACTTTTCTTTATAATTACTTGAAAATTTACTTTTTCATAAGGATTTTTTTTCTTCATCCTCAGCAATTATAATAAATATATCTATTTGATCATTTTCTTATTTTCTGCTTTCAAAATTTTAATTGCACTCATTTTCTTTTTTGAGCTTTCGATGATTAGAATTCCACATCTTATTTGCTTGCCCAAGAGTTCAACCTTTTGAATTGTTATGTTTGCTTTTTAAATTGTTAATTTTTCCCTCATCATGCATTTATTAGGACAAATTTTAAATTCATTATTTTAGCCCATTCTGTTCAGTTGAAATTAATTGAGGAAAAAAAAGAAGGAAGTATTCAATTGAGGAAAAGAAAAAGAAGTAAAGAAAAGCGAAACATGCGGAGAAGGGAAAAAAGACAATTGGAGAAGGACGAACGAATTTATCGAATCTCGTACTAATTAATTAATTAATTACTGAAGTGAAAATTCAACAATTATCTATTTTGCTACTACTCATACCAAAAATGATTCAAAGAGATTGCTTCCTGCGTTAAATTAGCTTCAGATTGTTGACGCTATTATTTTAGCATTTGCATTGTTCTCGTTTGAATAAAATTACTTCACTTAATGCTTTATCGAATTCGCTGAGTTTTCTTCCATTCAATTTTGCTTTTTAACACCTTTTCAACATTTATCATCATTGCGAGCAACACAAAAACGTCAATTATTTTATCTTTTCCCATCTCATATTTCTTTTGAAAGTCCACGTTGGCGCATGGTTAGTAATCAGTTTACGCCAAAAAATTTTTCTGAAAATCTTGCAAAATTTATTTTACCAAAGTTTTTGCGATTATTGTTTCAAATAAATTCCACTAGCAAAGCGACAACTTTTTCCTTCTTTCTCATTTTCCAGGTTTATAATCTTTCAAAAACATTTTGATGCAGCCTATTCATTGCTATCATTACTCTAGCAAATATCAGGAATATGATTTTCTTGTTGCTTATTTTTGCAAAAAACTCCATCTAATCTTTAATTAATTGTTTTTTTAAATTCACTGAGGATAAGAAATTCGATGGATTTCCTTGATGGCTAAACAATAAAAAGTAATTTTTCAAATTTGGTCAAACAAAAAGTTATTGCATTTTCACAAGCATCAGTAAAATTCTACGTGTAAGTTTTGCAGAATAAGTGGTTTCATATAAAAGTTGTGATTAACAATAAAACTGCTAGTGATGAATTGTATTAGTTGCAAATAAGTTACCAAGGAAACTAAATGATTCGTCCTTGGCTGCATAATTATTTTTTCCACAAAGACAAAGTGCTAAAATATGGTTGCAGAGAAACATGTTTTCACACAAACATTTTAAATTACTACTTATGTTCGAGCAATGATCTCTTACTAAATCTTAATTTGCATTATTAAATCGGTAAAGTTAATGGCTCAATGCATGAATTTTTGGTTCTTCTTTCAAATTTGAGAAGAATATACTAAATTCTTGATATTACCATTTTAATCATGCAAATTAGCAATTTAAATATGACAAATGATGAAAAACAATTTTGATAAATTAACCGGATAAACTTGAATTGTTTCATGATAAACCAGATAAAGGAGCGAATTCGCGAGCGAGTTGTAGCAGCGAAAAAGTGTGGCTACTGACCAAATTGCTCGGAATGCAACAGTCAAACTGCCTGAACCACAGCTGTCGGTGTAGCGAAGTGATCCTCTACCACGAAGAGCATTCTGTGGCAGATTTGAAGAAATATCACAATCTTCGCTTATCACTGTTAGATGGGATGAGATGCGTCATCGACATTATTCAGGATAATTTCAATTTTATCAATCATAAATTATTCTCGAGTTATCACCAATTGTAATCAATGTTAGCTTATTAAATTTAGATATCGATGATTTTTTTATAACTTTTTTTTTAATGCAACAAATACTATTTTTAGTTTTTTGTGTCTATAAAAAAAGATATTGAATTTAAATGAGTGATTTTGTTGCTAAATTTGAATTCGTAATTTTTGTTGTTGAAGTAATTATCCTATGGCTAGTTGTTGAATGCATTGATGTATGTTGTGGTATTCCATGTGTTTCGGAGAGAAAGCGAAAATCAAACATGAAATTGGAGGAAAAATATGAAAATTGCTGAATGTTATTTCAAAAAAAAAAGTGGTTAACATCGGATTTTATGAATAAATGTATTTCATCATAATTTTTTAAACAAATTTTTGTAATTCAATCTAATTCAACAGTGGCATGATTAGATTATTCTCATTCAATGAGAAACAAACTATTATAATAACGGAAGATGCAAGCAAAAATTTGAATTTTAAAACTGATTTTTTCTTTCAAAATGCAAGTCAATTTATCAGACCATTAGAATTGGTTGAAGAGAAACTCGAAAATCTGAAAAGAATTTGCTCGTAATATGATTCAAGACTTGCATCATTGAAAAAATCAGTCTTGCCATTTGAGACGTCGAAATTTATAGTGAAATATGGTTAAAACGAGCATTAATTGAATTGTTTTTAAAAATTTTATAAAAACGGGACTAGACGGAATGATTTTATGCAAAAAGTACAATGAATGCTTGAATTGGTTTTATTTAAAAATTAAAATCGAAACGAAACTCTTTTTCGATGGCTTAAAAATTTTTGATGTTTCGCTTTTGATAATGGGAAAATTCACAGTTCAAATCATTTTCATGACTTACCATGAAAAAAATACTTTAAGCTTTTCGCTCAAATTTGGCTCAATAGTTGATGTGATGTGAAATATTGTAATATGAATTTAATCATCAAAAAATTCGATGTTTTTTTTTGTTTGTCTCTTGCTATTTGTTCGAAGTGTAAGCCATTTCATCATACTTTTACTTTCTCGATCATGAAAATGCCAATGATGCTGAAAACGATGAAAGTGCTGCTATTTTCAGTTTTTTGCAAACATTTTGCAAGAATGTTAGAATGAGAAGAAATTTTAAGTTTAGAAAATGCTTCGAAAAAATTTATTGCTCAAAATATTTTGAGAACTAACTAAACACAAAAGTAATGATTATATCTTTTCCAGTGCAAAGAATACAAATTTTTTTTTTTTCAAAACATTGCAGCTTAACATAAGCAGCGATCCCGTTCAAAGCAAAAAAAAAAAAAAATGAAATGAAATTTTGACAAAAATCTGGTAGAGTTTGCCCTTGGCAAATGAATGAATGCATGACTAATCCTGATTGATTCATACATACATAAAAAAAGACAGCATTGATAACATTTTTCAAAGCTAAGCATAAATTTCCTTTACCTTTTTGTACATTTTGTTATTTACAGCTGTAGATTTGGTGATGGGAGCCACAATGTCGAATTTATGATTTAATTCTTCCCGACATTTGGTCAAGTATGATGTGTCTCGATCTGATTAGCCCACGTCAATGGAATGATGTATATATAAACCGTGGTCAGTGTACCTCCAGATTAGTGTTTTTACCAGATCACTTCTGGAATGGAGGACGACAATCTCTACTGCTCCGGCGACGACCCAGCTCTTCTTCAATTACCTTGATGTACCATTAGCCATTCTATTATATTCGTATTTGCTGACGCGTTTATTATTTATTATCTTATTCAAATAAAGATATAATTACCCAAGTTCGAGTTACCAAAGAGAAAGATCTCTCGCAAACAACTATATCAGCGTTAATCAAATCGCGACATCCCTCAAAACATAACATTTTCCCGACAGGTGGAGTCTCGGATATAACATAACACTCATCATTTCGTTAACATTGGCAATAATGCTGTTTTTTTTTTTTTTATTTCGTTAACATTGGCAATAAGCAGTACAACTATAAACATAATATTCGCAATTTTGCTTCCTAATTTAGCAGCACAATTTTCAAAATAATGAAAATTAAATCATTGTTGGTTCGAACAAAAAAATTATTTGTCCCGCCTTCTCAATGCCACCTGCAAGTGCGATTCAATTCCTCAACAGTTTGCTCAAAGCATCTGTAGTCTGAAAATGTTTCACAATGAAAATTCACAGCAAAGTCATTGTTATAAATCTATGCAATGT
>JABVXS010001984.1:0-10556 GCA_013365335.1 Madathamugadia hiepei | reverse complement strand
CAGGTCTTGTCCATGCACGTCATCGTTGGAGTACACCCTAGCATTCATGCTACTGTAACTAGCCGACCAGTCGCTAAGGTCTGTCGTCGGGAATCGACTGCTTACGAGCGATACAAATATTATTCTATTTACAAGCTTGCTTGTATATATATATTTTTTTATATATTTTTCATCGCCAATATGAAAATTTACAGTACTTCTAATATTTTCCAAATACGTTTTAATCGAAAATTTACAGTATTTAGCGCAAATATTGGCGATGAAAAATATATATTGTACAACTAATTAGCAAGGATTTTCTTCTTTCACATTTAAAAAAAAAAAAAATGAATAAATTTTAAATATTTTCAATCAAATTAATTTGTATTATTTAATCTCAAATGCATTAGCTTCAGGTAATTTTATATCCAAATAAATGGAATTTTCAACTGCTTCATTGCTTGGAAATATTAAAAAAAAAACTTATCAATTAATAATTAATTGATTACAAGGAAAAGAAGTTATTATCCATGAATTGATGCAAGATAAAATTTGATTTTTTATGAAAATTCTCATGATAATGAATTAGTTCCATGAAATATTTGGTTGTTTGATAGCACACAATTCGCATATTAAAAAATTTCAATCACCTGACGAAATATCAAAGCTGTTAATTATTTTGCTAATATCTCATTCAAATATTTAAAATGCTGGGCATCTGATAATATAAAATTATAAATTCCAATTTATCTTCTTCAAGATTGATTTTGCGTGCAACAAGATGAAGATATTTTCATCGGAAATAATTTAACAAAAAATAAATAAAAAATTGTTTAAAATAATTTATACAGATAGTTTGCAATTTACCTGCTGAAATTTTGAATTCGTTTTTCATTTTTAAAAAAAAATTTTTTTCAGTAACATAACAAAAACTCTTCTTACCTCTTTTTTTTTTAAATTCTCTTTAATCACTACAGTTATCATCAATATTTCGCATTGAAAAAAATTATAAATTAAAAAAAAAGATAGAAAAGATAAATCAATCCTACAGAAAATTAAAAAAAGTAAAAATTGATGATTTTACGTTATGATTAGCTGAAGAGAAACAAAAAATTTTTTTAAATTTCATGAGCTTTCCATTTTGAAAAAGCGAATACATTATTTGTACAGGTGGTATTTTTATATTGCTAATTTTGTTATTTTAAATTCATATTTTTTTTTCGGTAAGCTTATGCCGCTGTTTTGTATTTGATACGTATAAATTCTCTTTCATCTTTTTTTTTTGGGGATCTTAAAGATAATTCATTCCTTATTCATCTGACCGTATTAAATAATGCCATCATCATCATCATCATCATCATCATCAGCATCATTATCATCATCACCATCATCATCATCAATTCCATTACCATCAATAGCATCAGCAGTTGAACGATCATCAAATGTTGAAAGTGTTAAGAAAATGCTACAAACGGAACCAGTATCACCGCAATTTGTGATACCAATAACATCAACTAATACCGTACCAACAACTATAGTGCCACCGTATACCACTTTTGGTACGGGAAATGAAACAAATTTCGATCATAATGATTTCAAATATCACTGTTGCTATGGATATATGCATATTACAGTAAGTTCAGAAATTCTTTTAATTAAATAAATAAATTTTCAAGGAATTCATCAAAAACAAAAATCATTTGTTATTGTAACTTAACTTTTCGAATGAATATTCGAAAGGTTTCATTTACGTCAAAGTCTGCTCTTACACGTGAACAAGCAGAGGCCAGTGCAAACCAAGTTTAGACAGTGTCATCGGAATCGTTAAGCTGAAATATTTTTGTCAGAATATCAAATAAATGGTCATGAGCTTGTCAGACTAATCGAGCATTATTACCTGTCCGAAGTTGAAGTTTTCCATCCGCCAGGCATCAGAACTGACAATGCACTTCGTTCATTTTTCCATAGACATGCATGCTGCAAGTTTGCATTACCACCGGCATGGGCAATCTGCAGAAAAGTTATTTTAAGAATTGACAATATTTATCAAAATATTTTTATCGCCTGTAACTATCCAAAATAGTTCAAAAAATTTTTTTTTCAAATATTCTAATAATTCAATAATGATATTCATTTTAAAAAAATCAACCAAATGTGTTGCAATTGTAAATATAAATTTTGATTTAAACAAAATTATTTAAAAATTGTTCGTGTTAAATGTATAATTTTATTTGATAAATTAGTAATTGAATACAAAATTACCGTTACAGTTAGCAGCTCGAATTATTTCAATTGCATATTTTTCCGCTATATTATTTATAATCTTTCTTACCGTATTCTCGCAAGGTGTCACTTTGGCACTTTATTCCATCGCAACATCCGCTTTTGTCTTTTCAATCTTTGGAACATTAACATATGGCATTTTTAAGGAAAAGCAAGCATTAATTTTGCCATATATAATTTTTCAGGTAAGTGAATTAATTTAAAAACTTTTTAAATTTAAAATTTGACAGTTTCTTTTTTTATTTTAATAATTTTTTTATTAATATAATCAATGCAAGCTTAATTTTAATTTCATTCCTGTACCTTTTTCATTTTGCATTTTCATTCATTGTAAAGTTAATTTAAATATTGTTGCTACAGTTTAATTATTGCCTCATTGAATTAATTTAATTTTTGAATTTAATTTTTTCGAATTATCATCAATGTTGTTTAAAATGTAGTGTTGACAACATTTAAAAAATTTTTCAAAAAGTTTACTGAAAGTATTGATGCGATGCATCAGTAAAATCTGATGGTAAATTTTGAAACAAAAAAGTAGGAGCGCAAAAGGTTTCAGTCTTTGTGATGAATTCTTTTTCTTTTTTTTTGGATGAAAAATTGATAAAATGTTGCAGTAATATTGGTAATAAAGTTTTCCATATAAGACTGTACTTAAATGTGTTAGGTACGGTAGCGGTCCCCGACCTCCGGGACGTGGACCGGTACCAGGCCCTAGGGCAATTAATGCCAGGCCGCAGCTTCTCATCGTCCTCCGCCCCCGGCTGCTTCCTCGGAGCAGCCGACACACACCTTTCCACAATCTCCTCCTTGCGGGCTCTTCTCAGTAAAACTGAGTTCTTGCGTCGAGCTGAACGGCCGTTGGCGTATCGTATCTGCATCTTATTTTGAAGGGATGTTAAACGTTACCATACCGACCAGAGTCCGAGAGCGTTATGGCAGTGGTTGAGAGGAGAGGAGTAGACTACCCCCTCCCCCTTACGGGTCTCAGTAAAATTGTCAAATGTTGATCGGTCCCCGATGATAAAAAGGTTGGGGACCACTGGGATACGGTATATTTCATCCTAAATCAGTTCTATGTACAGGATATTTGAGTTGCAGTAAGATTACGTATTTTATTTCAGGTCACATCAATTAAAAATGTGCAATGTATGAAAGGTACAGTATAATTTGGTGTTCTCTTTCAGACTACATCAATTGTATGTACAGTATTGATTATTATAATCTTTATCGTTGGTTCGGCACTTTCCAATAAAATACTAAGTAAATTAGCAGAAGATATTGGTGGATTACGAAATGATGATAATGCTACCAGTAAATCGGGTAATTTATATTTTTAAATTTGTAGTTCTTTCAGAAAAATTTTTTTTGAAAAAAGCAATTCCATGAAAAAGTTTACTGAAAGTGTCTTTGGTGAATTAGAAAAAAAAATTAATTATAATTATTGCAAAAAATTGCATTTTTCAAATATCATTTATCAAACGTTGAAAAAAGTCTCTAAATAAATGTTTTCCTTTTCGTTTATTTTTTGTCTTTTTTGAAATTTCAAACTTTCATCAGATAAAATTTTTCAAGCCAATTTCTAATTTTCAGATATACATTAAATTTTATCCAAAATTTAAATCTGATTTTTTGAATTTTGCGAATTTAAATTTGATATAAAAGAGAAGTTAATATCATAGTTTTTTTTTTTGTTGGATTTGTCTTTTTACAAAAAATAAACAAAAATAAATTACAAAGAATAAATTCAGATTTATCATGTTATGTTAAGAATTCTTGTAACTTCAACCTTTTTCTTATTAATTTTTTATAGAAAAATTTTGAGATGAAACAAAAGCAAAAATAAAATTAAAAATTGCTAATTAATAAGAAAAAAAAAGAACAAAATTACGAAATATGCGAGAGTATAAAAGAAAAAAATATTCCAGATAAGCAAATGTTCGGATTAATATTTGTGATAGTGCTGATAATATTACTGTTTATTCAGCTTTGGTTTATGGATGTCATTTGCCGCTTTCGAAATTTCATTCTCGAAAGAGAAAATTCTTTTGCATTGAATTTAACCTCCGTGTTAAATGAGAATAATGAAATATTTCCCAATGATTTACCACCTCCATTCCCTTATAAAGGATCAATTCCTTGAATGAGAAAATGGTCATTAATGATGATTTATACAATAATGAATGATGCGTGCTAAACATAATACAGTGTTAATCATGATAACTTACGATAGTTTAAAAAAAATGGAATGAAAATTTTGAGACGAAAACAAAAAATGGATTGAAATGCTTAAAACTTTTTTTAAAGCACTTACCATATTGCTGTAGTGCTATTTTCAATTGATGCACAAAATTCATTTATAGAAAAATTATTGAACAAATTTATGCATCAAAACATCTTCTGTTTTTTGAATAAATCAAAAAATTTTATTTTTTTCAAATCAATTGATAATGTATTGTTTTGTGAAAAGTTTTTTGTGAATTTTTGGAAAGCAACATTAATTGAATTGATTTGTTAATTCAGTAAATTGTTTGTTTATTTGTTTTTTCTAATGAACAAGTTTTTAATTTTAACCAATGGTCAGTGTCATTTGCAAAAATTTTCTTTCGTCTTGGTTTGTAAAAGTAGTAAATGCAAATGTTGGAACGATTACTCAAATTAGGTTTCAATAAATGATGTTCGAAATTTTAGTAAGGCATTTTCAAGAAATGCATGATTGAAATGGTTCAGAAAAAATTGAACTTTCAAACAGCGATGTAAACCTTCCAAACCAAAAAAGAAAAACAAAATTGAAATTTGAGAGTAACATTCAATACAGAAATGATTCATTTTATTGCTTTTATTTTTATTTAATTTGAATATTATTAAGTTTTTCAGTTGATTTTACATTTTTATTGTGATTTTTTTTATTGATAAATTTATCATTGGTTCATCGACTGATACAATAATACTGTAACGAAAGAAGGTGGTATTTCTCTTTCTTGGTCGGCGTTTGACGAATATTCAACCTGATTGTTGAGTTTCTTCGTCTGCTTGGATGGTCCAAGAATGATTGTGCGTGCAGAGAGCTATGTAGTACTGTTACGTGAGTTAGCGTGAACCTCAAACTTGGGTAATTAAACCTTTGTTAAGAAAACAAATACGCACAAAGAACTCAATAAAGGACGTTAAGTGACATAGTAAAAGCGCAATTATAAGCGAACAAAATTCCAATCGCCGCCTTTAAAGCCCAAACACCGTGAATGAATGGTTGAGTAGGACAGTTTAGATACCAAAAGTGGGGGCAGATTTTGTGTGTGGAAGGAGTGGATATAAATTATGAGGTGTACAGATTCTATCAATATGTAACTGAATGATATATGAGTTGCCTGCAGTCGGTCAAAGATTGGTTTTTTGTACCACATTGAGGTAGCAAAGATTGTCGGCAAGCTGACATGGTGGAAAGCTGATATGGATAAATGAGGATATCTATTGCCAGAAAGCTTGTTCAAAGGAGTGGTGAGGTGGGAGGACCAAAGGTTAGATTGTCCCTGAGTATGGTGATATAAGATGTGAGATACAGTTTTACATTAATGAAAGACTTTACCAGCTACCGAATAGCTTCACATATGATGAAATAATGTGGTTAATCGGTTCCATCCTCTAAGACAGGAGAGCAATGGTTACACTGTGGCGCTAGCATCGCCGACAAGCACTTTTTGCTATGCAAATAATTTTGGTCAAACTTTTTCTTGTTCTTCAATATAATACAAAGAAAATTTTATTTACATAGTTATTTTATAAAATAAATTTAAAAAAAATTTTACCACAACAATAAGACCAATGCTAGAAATGAGCATTTCATAATTTGCATGTACAATGTGAACGATTTTATTATGAGTGAAAAAAAGAAAAATTAAATTGTTAATTTATTCATATTGAATTATCCCATATAAGAAAATAATTAATTAAGCAACTAGGTGCTTGGTGTGAAAATTTTGATGAAATTTTTTGAAAAAAGTTTACCACGGAAAATGTAGGATTCATTAAATTGCCTAAAAAAATTTCACGTAAGAAAATCAATAAATTTAAAATTTTCTTAAAACATTTTAATCACTTTCAAATCACAGTTATGAATAAAATTTTTTTACCATTCACATTTCATGTTCTTTTTTCCATTTTACTTGACAATTACAGTAATTTAGAAAGTAATTAAAAGATTTTAAAAAAATGACAAGAAAAAAGCGAATGACAGAGAAGCAAAGAAAGAAATATTTTGATTTCAAAGTGAGAATGAAAAAAAACGAAAGAGGAAAATCATTGTTGTTGAAACAAATGTTTTGAAATATTGTTCAGATCATTTTAGGCAAAAAAAAAAGGAAAACTTATAAAAACCGAATTTCTGATTTTTTTGACTTTTTGAAAAATTTCAATTTACTTTGTTTGAAAATTTTGGTTTTTTCCATTGTTCGGAATTACTGCGCTTTTTTTTTTGTCAACTAATATGATGGAATAATTTTTTTTTTCATTATTTTTGTAAAAATTCAAAAAGATAAAATTAACAAAAAAAAAAGGAAAAATGAATTTTAAAAAATAGTTGCCACATTTGTGTTATAATAAAAAAATTAGTTAAAATTTTAACAAAAAAAGTTTCTAAAAAATTTAATCGGAAAAGAGAAAAAAAACAGGAAGTGAATTTTTTGTTTTAAAGTAAAAATTTTATATACAAATTTACAATTATTTTTTTAAATAATTTAATCAATCAATGTTACCAATGAAACTAACGCAATCATTGATTATAATTGATCAATTGGTCTTCAAGAATCGTTCTTTCGCATTGTTTTAACTCAATAAAAAAATAAAATAAAATAAAGGAAATATTTTGGACTTGAAAATTAGAAAAAATTTTAATTGGAAATATCAAAATTTAGAATTTAAATAATCGAAAAATTTCTATTTTTCCCATCTCCTTTCTTACATGAACAAATAGTCCCAATAACTGATCAAAAAAGAAAACGAAAATTTCAAAATTTTGGGAAAAAATTAAATAATGAAAATATCTGATATTATATAAATTGATAATTTTATTCATAAAATTTCCAAGTGAAACAAAGACATCGTTTTATATAGACATATCACAGGAAATGCTTTCACCAAAATATAATACAAGTTCAAAAAATAAATAAAAATTGATTTAAACGAAAATTTTTAATTGAAAAAATTTCAAATTATAAAATATGACGGAATTTTAATTTAAAAATTTTCGTTTTAAAATTTAAAAAAAATTCAAATTAAATATGCGTCACTGCAAAAGAGTTGAAACATTTGAGCGCTACAATTGGGCTGTAAAAATTCCGTTAATTAGCAATGACTAAAAAAAGTAATTAATTAAAAACGATCTATAATGTATCGCTTGTTTGAAAACCACTATCCGTCGTATCACCATTACCATCTTCGTCCAATAATATTTGCCGCGTATCATTCCGGATCCGATCATCCGTGCTACTACAGCTTGCCGCGACACCGTTCGCCTTCGACGGCATTACCGCTTCATCCGAATGTTCCGTGATTTCCGGAACACGTACCTGCATATCCGTAATTATTGCTGTTAATTCATCACTGGTCATTGACAACGCATCACCGCCAACTTGTGAACCAATCGCGCCTGTCTGAAATGAAAGATCTAAAATGCAAAAAAATTGTTCAATACTTTTTCTTCCTTAATTTTTTAACTAAAATATTGTCATTTTTTTACCCGATAAATTTAGCTTTGAAAGGATTCGTGATAACATCATTTAGGATAAACATACCAAAATTAATTAATTAAAAAAGTTGGGAATTCTTTTAGTTTTATGAAATTTGTTATAAAATTCATTTAAAGTTTACGATATGAAAGTAAATGAATAAAGAAATGAATATATTGCGAAAATAACTGGAAATTTGTTTTGTTTTTTTTACTAAATTGAACTTATCTGAATTGAAAGTGAACAAAAATAAAATTAAAATTGAAAAATTTCACGAAATTATTAAAAGCTAAAGTGAAATTTGTAAATTGAAATGAACAAAAAACAAGAATGATTTTAAAAAAATTAGGCAAAATAATTGGAAGTAATCACAAATTCAAAATAATTAATTAAAAAAATTTTCCCATTTAAAAACCAAAATTTAAAAAAAATGATCGAAAAATGCCAGGAAAAAGTAAATTTATCCAAATAATAGATAAAATTCACATGTTTTGTCAAAAAAGTAACAATTCAAAAATATTACAAATTTTAAATGACTACCTTGAAATATCCGAAAATTAATTTTATTAAAAATACCAAAATTTCAACAGTGAATTTTTAAATTTAATTTTTCAAACGAAAAAAGGAAATAATTGTAAATTAAAAAAGCAGTGAACAAAAAAAAAAATCCCGATTAAAATTAATTTAAAGGAATTAAAAAATTTTAGATCGATGAATTTCAAATACTTTTTTGAAATAAAATTTTTAAAAATTCCAATCATTACGCTTAGTTTTTTTTTTTTCAATTAATTTTTATCAAAAACAATATCCATCATATATCGAAATAAATTTATCCAATTGAAAAGAAAAACGAACCGATAAGTCATCATCAATAATATCACATACTGAACTTCCCCTTAACTGTGAATGTGTCCATTTTTCAGCTTTCTAAATGAAAATTTTAAACAAATCGATATTAATTTTATTATTTTTAATAAAGTTCATCAAATTAATTTTCACAAAAAATTTTCGACCATTTAAATTCCATTTTTGAAAATGCCTTTCATCACAAAATTTGTTAATTACTAATATTAACAAGTGGACAAGTGTACAGACCAAAAAATTACATATTAAAAAAAATATTTTCACCTTCCATAATTAATTTACTTTCATTTCATCTTTACCTTTCAAAGTTAATTAGCTTCAAAGAATTTTCACCTTTTATAATTCCATCTTTACCTTTCACAATTAATTCATTTCTAATTATCCTTAACCTTCACAATCAATTCACTTTTAATTATCCTTATTTTTCACGAATAATTCATTTCTAGTTATCTTCACCTTCTGTCGCTGGAAATGCGAATAGAAGTAGAGAGGGGGTCATCTCCTTGCTCATAACAAAATATCTCGGAGACGTGCTTTGGGTACATGACCTCGAATAAAGAGCTCCAGTCGACACGGTCTCAAACCGATAACAAAGCAACAAGGTCAAGATGGGCGACACAATGTCAACTTATGATGAGTTACCATCAAAATCATTCAACGCCAAAGGGTGTCAAAATTATTATGCTCTTCCGCCCGACTATAGGTCAAACGCGATGTATCGCCATATGATTAGCTCACGCTAACGGATGGATGCGTATAAAAACAATGGATTGTACCTCAAAGGACAGTGTGTCATCAGATCACATCTGGACTCGAAGACGACGGCTACCTGATTCAGCTCCTCTTCCCCTTTTTAATTACTTTAATTTATTATTAATCGTTTGCTACATTGTATTTTATCGCGTTTGTAGTTTAATTCCAATTGAATAAAGGTTTAATTACCCAAGTTTGAGATACGAAACATCAAGAGGCAGAACAACCTCGAGTTTCGTCACGATTAAAGAAAATCGGCGACATCTTCCACAATTAACTTATAAAATTTCATCTCCTTTTTTCACTAATAATGTTAGCTTAACCTTTCACAACAAATGACTTTTACCTTAAGTTCGAGTTGAGTGATTGTTTGTTTCAAATCAGCAATGTGTTGCATTGCTTCGCTACACTTCAATCGTTCCATCACTGATTGTTCTCTTAGTTCACTTTCAATTTCAACTGCTTTACGTCGTTCTTCCATTATTTGATCCGAAAGTTCTTTTTGACGCTTAAAAACAATTTAATTATAATTTTCAAAATTCGCAATAGTTGAAGATTTTTAAAAGAAAATAAACTTTATTTTTCATTCAACTAAATTGTACAAATAATTGTGAATGAATATTGATAATTAATTTTTAAAATGATTATAATCAAATTAATTGAAATAAATATATATATATATATACCTGTAGAATGCCACCTTTCTCATCACGTAAACGTTTCATTTCCTCATCTTGCCGTTTCAGTTGATTTGTACAAACATGATTCTGCAAAAATTTTTGTTCCAAAAATATTTATTTATTTTTGATAAAATCCATTAGTCATTTTATAATTATTTTAATTATCAAGCGAAAAAAAATTCTTATAGTCAATTTTGTAATCATTGCTCATTAATTTTAGTTTGTAACGGCAATGTAACGAAGACAACAATCATGATATCCTTCTCCAATGATTGTT
>JABVXS010001983.1:0-10560 GCA_013365335.1 Madathamugadia hiepei | reverse complement strand
CTGGAGTCCAAAATCACAAAGCTGCAGCTGGCGTACTTCGGGCATATCATCAGAAGACAACAATCATTGGAGAAGGATATCATGATTGGAAAAACTGAAGGAACCAGAAGACGAGGAAGACCAGTAATGAGATGGATGGACACAATCACTGCAACGACTGGAATGAACTTGGCTGAAATAAAACAAATCGCTCATGAGCGCGCTTCATACAGATCCTTCATTCATCGAATCGCTAAAGTTCTGAATAAAACTGATGGTCGATAATGAATGAACCTCAGAACTATTTCAACAATTCCAGTTTTTTTTTGTGCAATAATCCGCTAGTAATTAAGCCTCTGTCTTTAGAGATGCAAACTGTAGCTATACTGTAACAAAGCTTACTATAACAACTGTTCCCAATTCATCATTTTTGGGAGAACTTTAAAAGCCTTGGGTATTTTGCCACTTCGATAGCGAGATAATACTAAGCCAATATCGCGATACATTTCCACAACTTCTGGATTCATTTGTTTAATCTGAAATTAATTAAAATTAACCAAAAGACCTCTACAATCGACATTCCCGACTTTCGTATTCAATGTTAAATTCACAAGACCTGCATCCTCCTCCTTTTTCATAAAACTTTAAATTCAATCAAAAATCTTTGCGAAAAAATACCACGAAGTTATCATCTTCTGTATACACGGACCGCAATTCAAGTTCCGTTTTTTTCTTTTCAATTTTTTCAATTATTATGTCGTTAAGTGTCCGCGATGGAGCGTCAGTTTTTGACATAAATTTTTCGATTGCAGCCTCGTCTTCTGGGTTTATTTCCTGCAGTAAATCATAGTAATATAAAACTTCATTGCTGATATATTCCTCATTAATATAAAAATACCTACGGTGTATCCCATCCTCCCTTTCTTTTTTCCGAACCGTGATTTTACGAAACTCTATGTTTAATTTCATCAATGAAATATGTCCGCTGAAATTTCACCAACATTGAAGATCTATATGTATCACATTATCAAAACGGAATGTTACATATTGAAAAAATTTGCACTAACCAACATGACATCATAATCGTTATTGTCAGAAATGACGTCATCGTCGGATACGGAATTTAGCGAATCATTTCCAAGACTTACTTTTCGTATCCTTAATTCATCAACTTTATAACAGTCACAACCTGACATGATAAATGCAATACTATTCAGAGGCTATGGTATTCAAATTGAGCTTTACGGAACTTGAAAATCTGTGATTCGAAAGTCAGCCCCAAGAGCGAATAACAGAACGCAATCATATCTAACTCCTCACAAAAAAAGTTCGTCATCGGTATCTCGTACTCTTTTGTGAACTACTGCGTGATTCATAATTGCAAAGTTGATGAATCCCATGCTTATGTGAAGTTATGTAGAAACAAAACAAACCGTGGTGTAAAATAAATTTTTAACCTTTCTAATGCATCCTTTTGCATCAAATCTTCTGTTTCCGCCACTGCTTCCTCATCTCGTTGTTGCTTGCAAGCCGTCTTAAGGATTTTACTTGATAGCGATTCATCAATATACTAAAAAGCAAATTGCTGAAGAGATTTGCGAATGACATATATACGAGAGAGCAAAATAAATTATCGTGTAAAAAACTAAATAACTTACCTTGCATCCTTCTGCTACATACGTGTAGGAATCTAAGGAATCAGAAAGCCAACTATTTAGCACAAATTAACCTAAGGTTGGCAATTATGACATATCTTTACCTCATTAACCAGTTTAGTCCGCTTCAGTTCTCGTTGCTTCACGCGTGTTACACGTCCGTTTTCACGTTTACTGAGTTCTATTTGCTGATCCAGAGGAAGTGCTGGCTTAGAGATCAAATCACCGGTGCTTGATTTCAGTTTCTTAGACTTGCCCATCTGTAGGTTATTTCCCTGCTATTAAAGATCACTACAATACAAAACAAGAGATATCCTCTCCACCTCCCTCCCTACTCTCCCCTTAAGCTTTCCTTCCTTTCTCATAGAACAGAGGTAATAATCAATGGACTCTAGGCACGGTCCATCAAATTGAAACATTCATGCAACTATTTCATCCTACAACTGCAAATTCTCCGGTAGAAAATGAGAGATATCTGCTAGGTGTTGGTGTATTATTGCCAGTTGCAGCAAGGGCATGAATTATTGACTTATAATAGCAAACACAACAGTTTATCTGATTTTGCTTCGTAAATTGTTTCATATCCTTCTTCTCTTCGTGACAAGATGTGACATGTTAAAAAAGCCAAGAGTGTGAAGAATAAGTTTTGAGCGGTTTGGAATTAATCAGCTCTGCCAGTTTTAGCAAGTCATCAGTGGAACTTTGAATGCAGTTATAACATCATAAAGAGTTCGGTGCTCGTCATTTTTTGCATCAACTGCCAATACTTTCTGTATCAGTGGTGAAGGTGGAGAAATTGGGAAGGAGCAGCATTTTTTTGGTGTACTTCGACTGGTGTTTTTCTTACGCTGAGCAATTATTTGAGTTTCTGAGCTAGAGCACAAGGACTTCCTAAAAAATTTGCATAGGTAGTATACAAAAATATAAGTAGTGAAAAGTGAAGTTCAAGTTTTTGTTTCAAATGTACAAGTTTTTGGCAGCGTGGTTTTCTGTAGTCGTGGTTCGGAGTATAACTCATTTTTTCCACGTTCTCCTGGTTTATTTGTGGCTCAATTTTTTGATCATTTTTTTGCTGAAATTGATTCATGTTCTTACATTTGATACAATAAGTACTGAAAATAACTGGAAATTGTAGTTCCACACTTAACTAATGGTAATTGCTTGCTATTTGAAAGAAAGTTTGCGCAATTAATAATGCTTCAGTCTGATGAATGACTCGAGATATACATAAAGGACACGCATAGATACAGTGTAGAGTTCCGTGCATACCCTGGATGGCTTAGTCTTTGAACTTGCAGGTTGTGGCTGTACAAACTACAGAAAATGAAAATATAGTTTGCTTCGATGGTACTTTGGTTTGGAAGCAAAATTTTGCCAGCAGTGAAACGCCATGCTTTGGGATTGCAAAAGTAGCATTGCTTAATCATATTGTATGTAATCGTGCATACTTCGCACTGTAGTTTTACAGGCGAAATTTGTTATGGATTGGAATAAAGCAAATGATTATTGCAAAGAAAATGGTGGACAGCTACCTACTCCGACTGGTGATGATAATCGTTTTCTAGAAACAGTGTTTGATGGAATTGGTAGGTAGTCCGTCGCGAATTTCTCTATAATATAATTAATGTGTGCGATTTGATCCCGGTTCATTTGAACTGTCGAATATAACCGTTACCAATTACTGTGCCTAATTTTCAGTTATACATTTTTGCGGCTATTAGTCATGAAATATACTACTTCTCACAAATAAAAAAATTTCTATCAGATCTACTAAATAAGAAAAAATGTTTCATAACTTTATATAGGCTCAGCAAAAAAAATACCTCTTGGATTTGTTAATGTAAACAGTAAATGGTTGCAAATACGTGGTGGCGAAAAAAATTTTTCAAATATTACTGACGTTCTGCCATCATTGGAAACATTAACGCTGCATAAAACAGCATCCGGTTTCAGTACGTTTTTTCCTTATCAACAGAAAATTTTGCAGTTCGACTTCATGTTCAGTTTTGCATCCAATTATATCAAATATATGAAACCATCATCAGAAATGGATTGTGTAGTTCTACATATTTGATCACTAATTTGCAGTTCATAGGATGTCACTTTAGTCCCCTGTCGGTTATTGGATCAAGTGATAATAGTATCTTTACATAGAAATAGACTTCAATATAGGTATTGTTTTGCATCAAAATATAATTTTAGAACGCGAAACAGCTTTAAAAAAGGATGAATATACAGCTGTGATATGCGAACATCGAAACTCAGCATGTTAGTTTTCAACGTTTTTGTTGAGATCAGTGCTGAAATTATTTTTTGAGATGCATTAAATGTGTCTTATTCCGAGTTATTTGGAAATATCTAAGGATGGGAATATGCTTTGGAATGTTGACAACATCAATACAGATTCTAATTTCTTTTTGCCGTATTACATAGGTTTTTTTCCAGTATCAGTTATTGATAAGCAGGAGTGCGATGACGGATTTGTGCTGTTTGCGGTTAGCAACGCTTCCAAATGTTACTTATTTCATGAGTTCTCAAATCCATCAATGGTTAGTTATTTATTTTTAAATAGATTTAAAAGAAATCAGATTTGTGACTAGCAGACATGGACAGCATATAAATAATTAATGCAACTTCCAGGAATAATTTTTTCCTGGGAGTTTCATCAATATTATGTTCGAATTCCTTTGGTTGAAAACATCTCTCGGTTTTGTAAACGTGAAACGCTAAGCATTCATAGACTCTTTCCTTAATTTAGCATGACTTATATTTTTCGCAAAATTTAATATTTTTCGGTGAAGTTACTCGGAAAAATTACTTTCAATTTCAGGATGCTAATGATTTCAATGCAGTTTCAAGTTACTGCAAATCTCGAAATGCTGAATTATTTCAACCGGCTGACTCAGGCGATCTTGAAATCATGCAAAGTAACGATTCAGAAAAAGTTGATGTTCCCATGTGTTTTTTTTGTTCTCATTACTAATACGTATTCTAGTTTTCCATGTCCCTTCAGTTAGATGCAACCATAATGAATTAGTGATGACAAATTTGGAAAGCTTGGCAATGCTTAAAATTAATGGTGGTAGTCAGAAATGCATTTATAAGCATCACATAGTTTCTTTGCCCTCTTCAGAAGTTCCCACTGAAGAAAGGCCAGTTATAAATTTGAGGGTTTTAATTACTTTTATCCTTGTCTTTATTATATTGGTTGAACAAAATCTGTTTCGACAACTTCTTTTTATGATAAATTAGAACACATGAATTGGGTAAGTATGAGAGTTAGTGAGAATATATCCCAAAATTCCTGGGCTTATGGGCGCGCATAGTTTTCGGGATCTGCATTCTTGATTTGAAATATTTAAAATTAAAGAAATTTCTGAAAAAATCTTAATATCTTGTTCACCTATTTTAAATACAGAAAATTATTCAATATAAAAACTCAGTTCGACAACTGAAATCGTAAAAATAGTGAACAGTGAAAAACTTCCTTCATATGAGTGGTTCAGAATTTTTTGGAAATTGTTTTTCGGAAGCACTGCGTATTGTTATTCCGCATCGACTATAAGTAGAAATTGTATTTTTCAGAAATTGGCGAGGCATCAGGTTTTGCCGTGACTGCTTCTGCCAAACATATTTATCGACAGTATGGTTATATTAATTACAAAGTCAAAAATGCTAAGGAAGAACCTAAAACAGCTGTTGGTTATGCATTTGCAACCGTTGGGGTTAGATGCCTACTTCTTTCATTATTGATCGAATTAGGGTATATTGTGTTCTAAATTAAATTTCTAAAATTCATCCCATGGAGGTCTTTGAATGACTGATGAGGTTTAGAACGCCTTTCATAGCGTAGAATGCTTTTTTAAAATGAGGATTATCTCATTGAGGTTGAAAAAAAAACAGGTAATTTATATCGTATGTCAAGTGACAAGAAATCCGTAGAAGAGGTCATTTTTATGCATATAAAAAAATTGTTTCGTAGTTTTTGAGTCGGAATTTTTTCAGATGAATGTCACCAATACAGCTTCTGAAGGAGCACTTTGTTTTATGCTGGAATTGCCCGGCGGTTGTTAGTTTCTTAAAATACTTGACAGTTCAACAAACTCTGCATTTTCTCTTTTAACCCTTACCTCGCTTAATTCCTTCATCAATACTGAAAAACCATTATGTAGAATCCGGGTTAAAAATAGTAACAGCTTCAATGAACTAGTCGAGATACGCAAGCATGCTCTTTTTGATCTATATCTCAGAGGTTAGTTTTAAGTTTAGAAATTTTGAGTGTAGCTTTCGAAGAAAAGAAGGTTGAAATTTGTATAGAGGGCTGAAGTTCTAAATTTTGTGTTTTAACCAGGAGAAAATTCATAATTTAACAAACTTTTAGCTGTTGTCCAAAGTATTTGCGAAAAGAAATCTGATTTTGCTCTTTGCGTTAAAAATTGTTAGTTTTATTCATTTTCAAAAATGATTAGATTCATTTCATCGTTCATATATTTTTGCAAAAAGGTAATTAGTAAATTTGTGAACACTTAAGCAGTGTATTTATCGGAAATCTGCACCAAATTAGTGATTGCCGCTTTGAAATCCGTGAATGTTGCAGCACATTTTGAGAAGGTGGAAAAGATTGTTGATATTCTGGGAACGGAAGACGTGGTTATTACTGACCTGAAGCAAGAGATAACGTTGAAGGAAATTCAAGATTTGTCATACCTTGGAGTAGCACCCGAAGCAAAGCGTACAGTCAGAGTTTGCGCTGTATCATCCGTCTTTTATCATGTCACCATGTTTGTTGCCTTATTCAGTATTTGGTGAACTACACTATGATTCATCTATTTAAAATTCAATAAATACGTTTTGAACAGCTTTGAGGTGCACATACAGATGCAGTCGTAACACTTTCAAATGTAATAACATGAACGAGCAAAAGTTTATACAACTGCAGCCAAATTTTTTGGTTCTTGACATCATTTGTTCACAATTGTAGACGATGATTAAGATCTGTTACATATTGTGATTATCGAGCTTAAAAAAACTGTTGTCGCGGGAATAAACTCTCTGGGCTCTGCTAATTTGGGAAGATGACATTTAAGTGTCAAGTCAAAAGAGCAGCTCAACTATCGCTCATGTCAGTTGTGTGGGAGGTCTGCGAGCGCTTGGGTGTTATCCAGAAAAATGCTAAATTTTGGTAATCGTAGGAAATCATAAGCCTGAACTGAGCAATTTTTCACACGTGATGGAAAGTGTGGAAGTCATCAGGTGATCGTATGAACTCTTCATGCACAAAGGTGTGGTGGCTTTTGATGAATTGCTATGAATGGAAAACTTTCTCCGCCGCTCCATCATTTTGATCAGTGAGCTTGCAGTGGACGGCGGTAAATGATCGAATGTGTTGTATGCAGTAGAGTTGTTTCACCGGAAAGCATTCTGCAGTTCACGCCTTGCTTACATGTCTTTTGCACATGTTGCGTGAAACGTTGGGGAAGCCTACGTAAGGTTCCTTCTTTTGAATTGTTTTTTCTTTTAAGATTAGCATCTTGAAATGTTTCAAATTAATAAAGTTCCATGAGGTAAATATTTCAGACAGATTCAAGAAAATCATGCCCTGCTCTGGAAATTTTTCCACCTATGGTCGGTTTTAATTGACGTTAATGAAGGAAAAACATCATTGCTCCTGGAATTCATATTTGTATCTGTCCACACCTCTAATTTTGAGAAAAAAAGTGCTTAGTCCAAAATTTAGTTCGCATTTGTTTGCTTTTGCAATGTTACTTTTATCCTGTTTTCGCTACAAATCAGTCGTAAATGAATCAGATTTGTCTTGCGTCAAATTGCTTCGCACAATTCGATCAGAGCTGCAGCAGACGTCTAAATTGGAAATATTGCGAGAGCCAATTTTGTTGTCGGTTAGCATTTTCGCTATCTATTTTCTTATCCCATTTATAATTATTCCATTTGAATTCCACGAAAAGTGAGACAAAATCCCGAGATTATAATGTCTCTCGTTTCAACATTACAAGTATCGTCTTTGCAAGAGTTATCATACTCTCATTTCCACCTCAGCTACGATCAAAAAAAGTTCTCCTATTAGTACTTAATCTTGGGAGATGTTATTATGAACTGAATCTTACCTGTCTTCCCATCTCTGCGCTCATTAATACTCATAGGAGCAACCGATTTTCAGCCTTCCAGCCATTGGACGAATTTCTCTACCAACTATTTGTAACGTTTTCGTCTTTCATGTTTCAATGAATTGATTGAAAATTAATTCTTAAATTTTGTAGACAACTTTCGGCAGTTTGGTTGGAGTCCTTGCCGTGCAAACATTATATTTGTTCAACGTGCATGGAAGAATACCAACACTTATCCAATCCAGGTTTGTGTTTCCATAGATTCCACCTTCAGTACTGTGAATGGTATTGGTTGTACTGACGTAAGTTCTTCACATTTCATCTCTTTGCAAAGAAGTAGTCGGTGTTTTAGTTTGTCCAGTGGAAGGATGCTCAGAGAAGGCATTAGAAGCGAGTGAGGGTTACCTGTGCGATGGTGTGTGCAAGAAACACCTGGAAGAAGACAAATATATAATAACGAAGTGCTGCCAAGCAAGAATATGTTTCGATTGTTTTGAGACTCTATTTAGTCATAAACATTCCTCAGGTACGACTTTGACCTTGTCCAAGTCTCCTCTTTCGGAAAATGTCAACTTCAAACTATAGGTTGTCGAAGGTCTGTAATTCTTCACAGCAACTTTATTATTCATTTCTAGATTTTTAAGAATTTTTTCACTATAAACATTCACTATTATATGATAAAAAAGGGGTAGAAATTTTAAATCTGAAACACTTTCTACTTTCTGGTAAACATTTTTTGAAGTGAAACGGCATATTTTCAGATGTTGAAGAAAGATGTCCTTCTAATGAGTGCCTTAGACCTTCTAATGCTACTGCAAGTGAATCGGTAGACTTTTATAATTATTCTGATTATAATGCTTCTTTCTTGAAATTGAGATTATCTCTTCCATAGAAAGATAAGTGTGTCAGAATCGCTGCTTAGCAGCCTAAAAGCAAATTACTGCTAACAAAAATTTGTGAACTGTTCTTTTTTCAACAGTACTACTATCTAATTCAATGCCAAGTGTATCTATCAGATAGCGCAATGTCAAGCTGGATTAAAATGTAAAAACTTAACAATTAGTGGGTTTCCATCAAAAGATGAGTGTGAACATCCTATTTGCATGCAGTGCTTGGAGAAGATGATCGAGGACTGTGAAGCTGTGGGTTCGTCGTAACAGATTTTCAGCATTTATTGTAGGAAATAGACTTTGCATAATTGCACACGTATTACATGCACGACCACTGCAAGTTTCCATGTCACAAGTGTCGCTTTTAAAACAACGGGAATGTTCTCTAGGTTCTCTACCACGTTGTCCTAATGAATCCTGCAATGCGTTGTATAGTACGGAATCTGTAATCGCCATGCGTGCAATGCTACCGGCAAAATCTTCGTTCTTCAACAATCTTTCATTGGACAACAACTTCTATTATGTGATAAAGGATGAAACAGTTACTGTTAGTAATAATCCAGTTTTACAATAATTACTGAAATTACTGTTCAGATCGTTACCATCAAAACATTCCGAAAATCCCTGCAATTTATAGGTAATGTACTGATATAGTCTATGTACAATTCATTTCAGGCAATAAAGTTTTCACCAAATTTTAAATCGATGCAGAGATACTTTGAAATTGATGTCAAACTAAGTGATGGCAGTGACAGTAAAAAACTTCTATTTGACCGAATAGGAACAGTTGCTGATTTGGTTCGAGAAATAAGGAGGGAGTTGAATATCGCTCCTGAAGAAAAGGTTTATTTTACTTCCCTTCCTATTTCAATTAAAAGAAGTTTGATTGTTTTTTTGCACCGATCAAGAATAGATCTTTTCTGACATTCGTTTTCCTTCCCACCGCATTCAGTTGTTTTCATCTTCAAAACCCAATGAAACGGTAGGAATAATCGGATTAGGGTCACTTTACTGGCTCATTTCTTCTTATTCGGCCCTAAATTCCTTGTCGGGTCATTATTCTAAGCGTCAACCTTGATGGACCAGCCATACTTCTTCTTTTCTTTTCACATCTTTCCCAAGAGCTGAAGGCCGTAATCCGTCCGTTTTCCTTTATCACTTAATGATTGAACCCTAAAGGTGAGTGCTGAACCTTAGTTTGTTACTATTGGTGCTTTCCATTCATTTATTCCTTCCCTAGTTCTTCAGTTTCGTAACCGACACGTTTTTGTTACTTCACTGACGAAATCCCAGTAGTTGTTGTCGAATAATTCTGCACTCGACCTTTTTGGAGAAATGGGTTGTGGTATCAACCCATCAGTGCTTTGCACTGAAGGATCTCAGAAATTTCGCAGGTTTACGGATATTACTTGACATCATGGAGTGGTGAAGGCAAGGCGGATGATAGTGGCTACTCAGATAAACCAGCAGAGAAATTGGAATTTAACGCAGAGTCGATCAATAAAAGCGTGGAGAAGCTAAGTCTTTCTGGAGCGATTACAATCGTGGCTGATATGACTGGATTCGTGCAAGTTAAAAATGATGCACCATCAAGTGATACAGGAATCTGAAATCTGCAATTACTTATTCGCTTTATCATGCATGAAATCTATATCACTTCTATAATATCGCTTCACTGTTGCTGATATTTAATGTGTAAAATTTCCTTCTAGCTCTTAGTTTTTGAATTCACGGTCACTTTTGACATTTCGGTGTTTCGCTGCATAAAGTGAAGTATTTCTGAAATCAGAAAAGCTGCGGTCGGATTTTTCATGTATGACGTTGAAAACCAAAAGTGTGTGAATTCTCACTGAATGAGCTTCTGATTTCTAATGATCTGCAAGTGTGTGTGTGTGTGTGTGTGTGTGTGTG
>JABVXS010001982.1:0-10564 GCA_013365335.1 Madathamugadia hiepei | reverse complement strand
GTATGCAGCGTATGCTTTGTTCTATTTTCCAAGTTTTCATAACTTTAATGTGGCACATTTTTAGACGAAGCTCAAAGTGAGAAACAAAAGGACACAATTCGACAGCGTTGTGCATCTTACTTAGATCGAGCTGAAAAAGTGAAAGAATATCTTAAGGTAAGATTGATGAAATGTGATGAGTTTTCAGGAGAGAGAGAGATATTTTTTATGACCTCATTTTGTGTTGTTTATTAGTGGAAAGAAATTTGATATTAGAAGAGATAATAAAAAGTAAATCTTAAATTTCCCAGTTTACTTTTAGTTGCTCAAGCTGCTATTTGGAATTTACAATTGGTTCTAACATTTACAGTTAGCTAATAAACGTGTATTTAACTGGTTATATATACGGTTTCGTGACGTGGTTGAGTTGATGGGAGTTGATTGGAAATGCTTTTACTTTGTTTTCAGCTATGAAAGTTTAAAATAAACTGCATAATGATTTTGCAATCTTAGCAAGTTTCACAAGAGATTTTTTGCGCTGTTAAATTTATTTCAGCTCTGTGATTTGAAATTCTGCACAAAATATTTTTGCTTTGTAGTGTATATTTGAAGTGCAGCAATTACTGCCAATGAGAGCACCAAATCGCTCTGGAAATAATGAAAAGATACATTAGCATGCTGGATTCAGTTGATCCTGATCATAACTTCGAGTCATTCCAACATCTTTATGGCTGTCGCGGAATTTTTTTCGAGGTGTCGAAAATTTTCATATCTTTTTTCTAGTCTGGTGGTGATCGAAAGAAAGCAGTGAAAGACGATGCTTCCGGTGCGAAAGGTTCGGATTCAGATTCTGAGAAGGACAACGAAAGCAAAAAACTGCAGGAAAGATTATCAGGTGCTATTGTTATGGAGAAACCCAATGTAAGTTGGGATGATATTGCTGGTCTTGAGGGAGCGAAGGAGGCACTAAAGGAAGCTGTAATATTACCGATCAAATTCCCTCAGCTATTCACAGGTTTGTGTATTCTAAGAATTTAAAAGTTTGGTAGATCCTACAGTGCAGTGGAGCGTAGAGTTTCTAACCTTATAGACACAGAAAAACTGTCTAATTTTCGTTATTAGCTTTCAGAACTCTCGAAATCTTCTTTTAGTGCAATTCAGAACTAATACAATTCTAAAACTGAATTGAGCGACCATTACCAATTTTAATGTGTTGTTATTTAGAGATTATCAGAAGTAGAATTTATGATAAGAGGAACTGGAAGGCGTGTTGGTATGGGAGGTACCATTTTCACGTATAGATTCATATTTGATTCTTATAGTTTACGGTTGAATCCTTCAAGTTATGTGGTGTAGCTCATGCTCATTGGCAACCTTTTTTTTCTAGAGTGATTTCAGATTTGGATTATTTTCTGCTATATCAGTTGTCCTTATTTTTTACTGAATCATCAATTTTATCATACCCTACCATTTTTGCTATTGATTGAATCCGAAATCCATTTAGTCGTCTTTTCTTCATATTATTATATGGGTGCTATGGTGGTTCTTTTGGAATAGATGATAAATAGGTGGTTTTAGCAGTCGTTGATAAATAAATTGATAAATATTTATTCGAAATATATAATTTCGTGTACTGAATGCAGCAGTATTACACAAAATTATAGACAGAATCATAAATGTTGTGTAAGTGGATGAGCATTTGGTGCTTTGTGAGCTCGAGCTGTTAGAGCCATATCTTCTTCTTTCATCAGAAATAGTGATGCTCCGTAAAGAGCGGGTGATATGAAGCACTGAGTATATGCCAGAAACAGCATTATTATGGGAATTGTGGAATCCGGTTTTCTCCATTCTTTGACTACGGTTGTTGCGTAGAGTGGTAATTGATAGAATGGACTAAAAGAAAAATTTCTTAATTTCGTATTGTTTGGCCAAATTTAAGCTATTTGCTTTTAAATACATTATTTTAGGTAGTTTTCAGTAGTTTTTATTTAGTAACATGCGATTTCTTTTGCATAACCTTGTTTCATTATTTTATGGCAGTTCTACATTGCCTAAAAAACTTTTTATGCCAATTAAATCACTAAAAAAGAGGTTTTTGTAGTGTGTTGAAAAATCGTGGATTTAACAAAATTTAAATGAAAGCGTAACTTGAAAAAAATTCAACAAACCTTAATAAGAATGAATAAACTAGAAAACGACTTTTATACAAGCCAATGCTTTGAAATACGATCGGGCTGTGGTATAGTATGCTGAGAACTCGGATATAAGCGTATGATGCAAGTGATGCAGGTATAAAAACTCCCAAAATCAAAAGATATGTCAGGAATTTAAGGCCGCTATCGCTGAAATGTTTGTTCTTGTTTTAGAAGTTTTAGACTTTATATATGAATTCTCTAAATTATTCCGGAATTTCGAAAAGTAGGCAAATCTTAATTTTAATATTTTGGATTTGTTGAATTCGAGGAGCAAACTGCTGCTTTATTCTCTGTTGATTTACATAGTAATAAAAATGAAAGAAAAGTGCTAGCTAAACCTGTCTCCCCATATGCATTGTCTAAATGATGGATCGTAGATGATAATATGCCCATTGGTAATTGTTGGTAATGCTAGGCCGAATGCTAGTAACCAGGATAAAAGGCATAACATATTGGGTGGTAAGCCAAAAAGTTGTTCATAATGTATTCGTGCAAACGTCAGCAGATGTACGCCGGCTATACAGAGTGCCATGAAATGAATCACAGTCCATGCAGCACACGTTAGTAGAGCCTGAAATTAAATTACTTAGTCTTGAAAATAATCCGGGACTTTCATTATTAAGACTTCGTAATTTATATTTTACATCTACAGAAAGTTATGTTTTTTCCTGACGATTTACTAAGAAACTATTATAAGTTTCTTAAATAGTCTTCTACATGAGTATTTGAAGTTTTACATGAAATATAAAATATTACAGTTATAAAACATAGCACTTTAAAGTTTTAAAATAGATCCTTGGAATTTCAAGCACTTAACTCTTTCAAAGTTCTGTTTTTGTTTTTTTTTTCTTTATTGGAAAGTGGTTATTTTAGAACTGAATTAAAAACTTAAATACAGTGTTTTAGTTGTTCTGGAAGTACTAATAATCTAGCTGGTCAGAATTTTATAATGTAGTGATATAATTGATAAAAATTACCTGTAATCGACACATCACATTACTGTGAGCCCAAAGGTTAACACCTGTCCATATATTGTAAATGAACATTGGTAGTAGAACACACAGGGCTACCGTATTCGTCACACATAAATGGGCAATAAAATGGGATGAAATGAAATTACGATATAGTCTGTTATAAATAATATATATCAATAATGTACAATTAGCGAACAGTGCCAGTAAACTGATACAAGCAAATACAATAGCAAGTAAAGGTTTTGGTTCAGCAGTGATTTCAATTGCCGTAAATAGCACCTCAGAATGGCTTGATATTGTTGTTGAAAGAGTTGTTGTCATTGTTTGGTTTTTTTTTTTTTGGTTCTTTTTTTGTTACTCTTCTTGATCTTCCAATGGTAAATTGTGATTCAATCGATTCATTTAATAGTTGCCGCAAATGAACTTTTTTGTTGCGATAAATCGCATTTTCCTAAAAAATGATTTATATTATAGATATGGAATGATTCGCATAAGCAAAACTTTATTTGTATATTAAGGATTAGAGTGAAAAGGAATAAATCTTTTAACAAATTAATCAAATTTATTAATGACGAAATTTAATTGAGCAATAATTACATTGTTGTAAACAGTCGAAAGTAAATGTTTAGAAAAGAAAAATTTTTTGTAGAAGGTGAAGAAGTATATAATGTATGTTGTTAAGGTTATATAATTTCAGATGAAAAAGTTGAAAACTAAGGGTTTGTTTATAGTGAAAGCAGTGGGAAATTTTGCATTTCATAGAGAAAGAAAGTAGATTTTTTTTGGACGAGAATATTTTTAGACATTCAGACATCTGTCTCTCAGTCGTTCGAAAAAGCAATTATGATAAATAAAAAAAAAAGGAAATGTCTGTAAACTACAAAATAATAAAAGTTTCGATGAAAAAAAAGAGGAAATGTTTGTAAACTTGAAAATAAGGAAGGTTCAGTAGTGATTGTTAAAAGTATGAAAAGAAAAATTTACGCAAATAATTTGCTTATGTAATTATGGAGTACAGATTTGTTTATTACATTCTGATGATATAAAATACTAAATGAGGAGGAACGTATAGTGATGTTACTGATTACTTAATTACTAAAGTATGTCATAGAGATGATGCTTATTTTGTTTTTGTTTTCTTTTTACTGATCTACATCTTAATTATCTTTAAGAAAAGTGATGATTTTATAACTTTTAAATAAGATACGTGATATTTTTAAAAGTTTTACTCCAAAACAAGTAATTTTATAGCATATTTCATATCTTGAACATTTTATATGGAAGAATTGCGGAAGAAAATAGTTATAATAATGTAATAAAAAAAAAAAAAATTAAGAAACTGAGGCTTTTGGCAAGTTATTTATTTTAACGATAATGCAGTGAGTGTGTGTATTGGGATATAGCGAAAACTGATGAGTGTTTAGGATGTGTATGTATGTGTGTCTCTCTGTCTGTGTGTCTGTGTATCTGTGTCTGTGTCTACGTATTTTTTCGAGGCTTTTCAATCATTGGATAGGCGTGAGAGGCTGTCGTTATATGCATTTGCTAAAAATATATTTTATGCGCGATACTGCTGCTAGCGATCTAATGATTGAATCATTACGTAATATTTAGACTCTGTAAAAAACGGCGCAACTTGTCGATGATTATTGACTTTTCACGCTAACTAAACTCTTACATTTTAATTAACCTTCGCATTCATCACAGCACATTTCATTCTGACGTATTATAATTGCTAGTACAAATAAATTGTTGAATTATCTTCTTTCTATGTATGAGATTAATAATTTAAGTAGAAACTTTTTTTGTCTAAAATTTAATTGTATTCTTTTTGGCAGAAAGTTCAATTTTTTAAATTATAACTAAAATATTTACATTATTTTCTTTAGTTTTTTTCCAGGAGTTTCTTAAATTGTACTAGATTTACGTGTATAAAAGTTTTTTTTTTTTGTCTGATTTATAAAGGGAAATTCATTTGCAAATAATTTATGCTTTTTTTGTGATTTTTTTTTAATTGTAGGTAATAGAAAACCATGGCGTGGAATTTTACTGTTTGGCCCACCTGGAACTGGCAAATCATATATCGCAAAAGCGGTTGCAACAGAAGCAAACAATTCAACATTCTTTTCGGTATCATCATCGGATTTAATGTCAAAATGGCTGGGTGAATCGGAGAGGTTTGTATTTCTGTGTTTTGCGAAAGAATATTTAAGCATACATTAGTAAGAATTACATATTTTTATAGCAATATGGGATTGAAGGTTATGGAATAATAGCGTTTTCGCTGGTGCTGGGTTTTCTGTTAGACATAATCTGGAATGTTTTTGTTTCACTGGTTGACTATTTGAGGAAAGTGAAAACAATTGTTTTCTTTTTCCTAAAACTATCCTAATGATTAAATGGTGTAACATCTGAGAATGTTGGATAGAGCTTAACTTTTGTACAATTGAAATTATCTGAAATATTGCCAAAGATATTGGAACTTAATTACAATAATTTCGGAATTTTTCAAGTGGATTAAAGTCTGAAAGAATTTCAAATTGCCAGGGGTAGAAGTTCATGCAAAAGTAAAGTGGAAGCGGGTCCAGGAAGTTTTAAAAGTTGTTAACATTCGTTATTTTGCACGGTTTTTTTTGTTCAGATTGGTGAAACAACTATTCGAGATGGCTCGAGAACATAAACCATCGATAATATTTATCGATGAAATTGATTCTTTGTGTTCTTCACGTTCCGATACAGAAAGTGAATCGGCTCGGCGTATAAAAACGGAATTTTTGGTTCAGATGCAGGGAGTTGGAAATGATATGGAAGGTATACTAGTACTTGGTGCTACCAATATTCCATGGGTACTGGATGCTGCAATTCGACGACGATTTGAGGTCCGCTAGTTATGTTTGGTGGAATCATATTTGTGAACTTTGTATTTTACTCATTTAATATCTGCGTTTCGTGCTATGTACCCTATTTTACGATTATTTATGTGTAACCACTTACATTTGAGAAGTCAGTTAAAATCTTGTGACTTTAGTGATTATTTCATATTTCTCAATTCATCGTTATTCTACGGTAGAGTTCATGGATATCGGTTTAACTTCTAGTTGTAGAATTTAATCTCTTAACACTGAACAGATCATGCTTACTCGGACGATTTACTGATGCTAACAATACCTTGGACTGGATGTTTATTAAAACTGAAAGTTCACAGATTGTTTTACATTTATTATCCTTGCAGAAGCGAATTTATATCCCGCTGCCGGAAGCAAATGCTAGGAAAGATATGTTCAAATTGCATGTGGGAAAGAATACAGCACATTCATTGACAGAACAGGATTTTAAGGTTTGTGCACAAATTTTATTCATATAATTCATTTCTATTCATTTCAAAAACAGGAAGTTATAGCTATGTGAAAATTGTATATGCTAAAGAAGAAGTAAAAACGAAATACATCACTGCTGGTGAATTGAAACTAATTATTTAGTTCGTTTCTATGGAAATCTTTACTTGCTTTGATTAAGCTTTAATTTTTTCTTCATTAAATTTTTTGTTTTTTGCAGACACTTGCAGATAAAACGGAAGGATTTTCTGGATATGATATTTCGATTGTTGTACGGGAAGCTCTAATGCAGCCAATCCGTAAAGTACAAACAGCAACCCATTTCAAGCATGTTTCTGGACCATCATCCCCTAATGCTAATGTTATTGTACATGATTTGCTGACTCCTTGTTCACCTGGTGATCCAGATGCTATAGCAATGTCATTTGTCGATGTACCAGCTGACAAATTGGCTGAGCCAGTTCTTTCAATGGTATATTTTTTATTCTTTTTCGTTTTAAAGAAGTAGAAAAAATTGTCAAGGAATTAGAAATGTATTCATTTATAAGAACTAGAATGGTATCGATGGTTCATAGATTAACAGTAATTATTTTTAAAATCCAGAGCGATATGCTACGATCGTTGATGAACACGAAGCCAACGGTAAATAAGGCAGATTTGGATAAATTGATGCAGTTTACGAAGGATTTTGGTCAAGAAGGTTAACGTTTGCGAGGGAGAAACAGACAAGTTCGCGTGATTGCGTGAAGCATACCCAAAATCAGTTGTCTTAGATGATCGCTTTTGATTTTTTTCTAATAGCTTTTCACGAAGCTGTTGGAAATTTCTTTTTGTTGTAAATACAGCATATGAAATAATTTTTAGTCAATTTTCGACTTTCCAAGTTGTTTCAACATGTTTTCATTTCAGTGGGAAAGGGTAGCATTTGCTTTGTATTTCCTTACCAAAAGAAATATATGTGTATATGTTGGTTGTCAAAGAACATGTTAGTCAGAAAAAAATACTAAAATAAGTCTTAAAAAAATTAAAATTAAGCTTGTTGATTCATCGAACAAAGACGAATCGCTCTGTGTGGAAAAATTTTTTTTAACATATTGAATAAAATTTTGGTGACATTGATAAACTGAAGCACTGAAAGTTGTTTGAATTTCATTTATATTTTACTCTTCACCGATCATAATGTTTGCATTCAAGAAATCTGCTGTGGAGAATTCAAATTTTGACTGCTTGAATTGTGTAGGTGGGCAGGGTAAATCTTTTTCTCCTGAGTGACGAATCTCAAAATTTACATGCTTTTATCTTTTTTTTTTTTAGCTTTCAAAATTGCGAAAAAATTGTGGATAAGGAAATTAATATCAAATTGATTATTTAAATACTAATAAATATGTAGTTTTTTCCATGATTTTTTTTTTTCGTAAAAATCGATCATTGTCTTCCAAGGTAAATTTTTCGTTACTCAGTTTTTGTTTTTGTTTTTTTTTTTGTTATTTCGTCGTTTGTGGTTGATTATTTCAAATATCAATTAATAGCGATGGTGATGATGATGATAATAATAATGATAATGATAGATAGCAATGAATTGGCGAGAAAAGCGGAATATTTTTTGATTCTTTACTTAAAATGCTTTTAATTTTTTGCTCATTTTATTTATTTTATGTTTAATATAATCTGGTAAAGGAAAAATTAATTAAATCATTTTCAGTTTATTTCTTTCACATGTGCTTTTTATTTTTTTTCTGTATTTCTTAATTCATCATAAATTAATGAAGTTGTAGTGAGGGTTTTAGATGTACCATTTTTTCAAAAATTTAGTTATAAATAGCCTTTTGTAATGAAATAGTAAATTTATCAGTTTTTGTTTGTTGTTACACTGTTAGAAAAAAAAATTTTTTTTTATAAATTGTTGCTTTGGAAATTTCGTAATTCTTATTGAACATAAAAAAAAAAAAGAGTGTTGAAATCAATTTTATGCGAATTGAAATGAAAGAGATGAATAATTTTTATTTTTGGCAAATATTTCAACAATAGGGTGAGTGTAGGGGTGGGGAAGGTTAGAGATCAAAATATTAATTGGGAATTTACGGAATGAAAAGAAAGATTAAATTTCTGTGTAAAATTTGAAACGAATCTGTCAATTCAGTAAAATGTGAATAAAATTGAATTTAGCTACAAATTTTAATGTTTCAGTTGAGGGATTCATTCATTATTCACCCACTTCTTCTGTCTTGGCATTTCACAATTTTTTTTTTTTTGTTTGAAATTTTTAATCGTAAAGTTTGTATGCTCAAAGATTTCCCACGTTATTATTTCAATTTTTTTTTCATGTAAAAAAATTTATTGAAATTTATAAACGTTTAATTTTTTGAAAAATAAAATAAAATTGAATATAGTTAAGAAAAAATTTTAGGCTGAAATTTTAAGTGATAAATGATAATTTAAAAAAAAAATTTTTTTTTTTTAAAAACGATGATTGTCAGGTTATCGTTGATTTTTTTTTTTTCTCAATGTTTGCATTACGCATTACTAATTGTTCATCCATGTTTTAATTTTTGAATTGCCTTTTTTGATTTTAATTTTTAATTGCATCATTTTAATTTTAAGTTTTCAATAAACAGTTTTGATTTTAATTTTCAGCTACTGCATTAATTTTTATTTATTTTTCATGAAATCGAAAATCTCATGCTTGAATGTCAGTGTAATTTTTGTTTTTTTACCATAATCAGTTTAAGTATTCATTTTTATTTTTACATTGATTTGCTACTTATAATAAATGATAATTTTATTAATAAATTAATTATAATTGATAAGATAAGACGATTGAATGATTGAAATTAGCAGTTATTGTGATAATGTTAATAATTAATTTATTGTAAATGTTTGGATAAAGCTAATTCTTTATGTGTGTGCCATGGTTCAAAAGATCCTTGATGAAATAAAATCTACAACGTTAAATGGATTGATTACCTTACCATACACTACCGTATTACATACCGTACTCAAATGGGGAAATTGATAAATTTTGTTAAATTAAATGAAATTATGTTAAAATTTGATGATATGGTAATAATGGGGGGGAAAAAAATATTTTTTTTAAGGTAAACATTTAACTCATTAACTGAGTTTCTCCCTAATTAATTCTATTGGTATATGCTTTTTCAGTGATTTTAATGAATTTTGCTGTTTTATGCAAATTTTAAACTAACAAAATTTTTTTTTGTTTCGATGCATAAAACTTCGAAGTTTAATTGAAATTGATGAAATTTTTGTTGAATTCAAATGAAATGATGTTAATGTTTTGATCATATTTCATGACTGTTATTAATTTTGATCATTTTAAACCTTTTTCTCATCTTGTTATTTGAGCATTGATGTAATGGTTATCAGTGCTACCTTCCCTGTTATTATCAGTTGTGAGAATTTCCTTTATTTTTACTCCCTAATGGATAAAATCATTATCAGTGGTATCAATTGTTCTTCCTTATTCCATAGATCAGTAGTTGATATGATCATTATCATCGTTGATCATTGATACGGTGGTTATTTATTTCTTCATTTCCTCATCCATTTCACCGTTATTTACTGATGTAATCGTTATCAGTGATAAGCAGTATTTTGAGTATTTCATTCTTTAGGCATTGCTAAAATTATTGTTGTCGTTGAAAATTGCCACCAGTAGTGTTAAATATTTTGAGTGTGTAAAAGTTTATAGTATCATTATGGGATTTTTCTGTCATTCGATCACAGATCATTATTTAATCGTCGAAATTTCCACGTACAATTTTGTAACTGTCAACAATAAAAAAGAATATCTGTAGCCATTGTACTATCACAGATAATTAAGATTTTTATTATTCAAATTGTCACTAATTTTGATATTAAACGAATTTATGAAAGGAAATATTTTTTTCTTTGATTTCTTTTCTTCTAGTATAGCATGAAAATCAGCATGTTTTACTGTGTATATGTATGTGTGTGTATATGTGTATGTGTGTGTGTGTTTGTGTGTGTGTTTGTGTGTGTGTTTGTGTGTGTGTGTGTGTGTGTGTGTGTGACAGAGAGAGAGAGGGAGAGTGAGAGTGAG
>JABVXS010001980.1:0-10591 GCA_013365335.1 Madathamugadia hiepei | reverse complement strand
AGACTGGAATGTTTATTAGCTGTACGTTTATTAGCACCTGTACAATCATTTGCTATTGCTCGAATCCAACGTAAGTGTTTCTCTTTTAATGGTTTTTTTTTATTCCCTGCGCTTTAAAATTTTTTGTAAAAAATTCATGACATATTTACACCAGAAATTTACAAAGAAACCACGGCAATCATAAAAAAACATTGGAATGAAACCACTATAAATATTACAGACTGATGATACGAACAAAATTTTGAGTAAGTAAAGAATATTTGGTTATATTGTTTGGAATTTTGAAAATAAAGAAATCAATGTTGCGTAAAATTAACGAATATTTTGATTTAAAAAATTAAGTAATTTAAGATCATATATTCTTCACTTGAAAGTATCACTAACGTTATAAAAAAAATTTTTCAAAATTTCAAATACTTGTTTTATAAAAATATTTTCGATATTTTTTTTTTTTAAATTAATGATGCGTAAAATTAAAGAATATTTGGTTAGATTATTCATTTTGAAATTAGTTTTTATCAAATTAATGATGCATATAAGGGAAGAAATTTCGGTTAAATTTGGTATTTTGAAAATTTTTTGTGAAACTAATGGTAGGTTTATACAATTGGTTTTTTTTTTTTTAAAATTTATGATTTTAATTATTAAATAATTCGATTTTTTATGATGAAATAGAAGAGAAATAAAGAAAAGAAGGATGGAAATCTTTGCAATATCGATTTTTTGTATTTTAATAGGGAGAAAAATTTTAACTTAATTTAATTAAGAGTTAATTGTTGGGAGATTGAAGTTTTTTTAAGTTTAATTAATTTTTTTGCAAAGTAGAATGAATCATTTATAGAGAATCCGGACTGTGACAGTCTTTTACTTGCATTTGATGATGCGAAACTTTCCATTGTTGGTGTTAATCCGTCTGATCGATGTTTAAAAACAATTTCGTTGCATTGTTTCGAGGATGAATTGCTGAAAGATGGATTCACGAGGAATTTACCACGTCCAGTTATTCGTGTTGATCCAGGTCAACGATGTGCTGCTATGCTTGTTTTTGGAAGGTATTAATTTGTGTCATATCTGTTTACAGGTATTTAAAAATCATTCCAGCGTTTCTTTCTCTTAAAAAGATTAATATGCTCCTTGTCACTTTTTCATTAATGTCAGTTTATTAGCGGCTTGCTAGCTTAATACTGTATTTTAACTTGAAAATATTAAATTAAAAATTGCCAAATATTTGGAATTTATTGCGATTTCAATCTTCTTTAGTACTAAAGTATTCTAATATTTTTATGTGTTCACAATCGTTTTAGATACCTAGCTGTACTACCATTCAATGACTCAAGCTCCCAGTTACATTCGTATACGGTCCAGCTAACCCAAATTGATTCACGTTTGGTTAATGTGGTTGATATGGTTTTCCTCGATGGTTACTACGAACCAACATTATTGTTTCTATATGAACCTGTGCAAACTACCTGTGGACGGTAATCTTTTGATTATGTTTGTTCTCTTCTTCTTAATTGTACAAGCATTTCTGAAATCGAATCATGATTTCCCCAACTCAACGGGACAAGAAGTAAATTTTTTTTAAAATATTTGATGGATTTCCTAATTAACATTTGGATATAGCGCATGATTTTGCAGAGCTTGTGTGCGTTACGATACGATGTGTGTATTGGGTGTCTCATTAAATGTAAAAGAACAAGTTCTTGCTTCAGTGTGGCAGTTAACAAATCTCCCGATGGACTCCAATCAGGTTTGTTTTTGAACATCCACAATGTTTGACATATTCAAACATCTGTTTCATTACGGAAAATACAAGAACCATCGGTTCTATCCAAAATGATACAGTCATTTCTATGTTTTTAAATTTCGATTACGTTTTATCGATTGTTAAAATCCTAATCACAGTAATTTCACCATTTTGCTTTGCGCAGTCAACACTGTTTTTATGAATATTGCAAGAAATTGTTTATTTTGTTAGTCATTGTAACTTTAGTTTCTTATTAGTTTTATCTTTCCTGTTTGCTTTTATTCTCTTTGTTTCATTTTTGTAATTATAGATTCTTCCTATTCCGCGACCAGTTGGTGGAATTTTGTTAGTTGCTACAAATGAACTCATCTATTTGAATCAGTCCGTCCCTCCATGTGGCTAGTTATCTTTTTGAGTTCTGGAAAGTACTTGCTGTTTGATTCTTTCAAAGTAACAGTATGCCTTGATTAGTTTTAGATCGATATTAATTTTCCACTCTGCATAAATTCCTGAAAGCTTTTTTAGTTAAAATTTTAGTCATAAATGTTTATAACTCGGGCCGGAATTGACATTTAAGGTCAAAAGAATTTTTTTCATTGATCCCGAGTTATACTGTCATTTTTTGCAGGTATATCACTAAATAGCTGCATGGATGGTTTTACCAAGTTTCCTTTGAAGGATTTCAAACATATGGCTCTAACACTGGATGGTTGCGTTGTCACGGCTATTTCTACAAATAAGGTTTTCCATCTCAAATTTCTCATACTTTTTCTTTTTCTTTCAAAATGTTTGTTTTACAAATTCTTTCATAACTGAAATTAAGATTCTGTAAGATTCACGAACTTTGAATTAAGATGATCAAAATGTTTTGAAATTTTCGCAGATTGGTTTGATTAATTTTAGGTTTTAATATGCGATCGTAATGGAAGATTGTTTACTCTGGTTTTAGTTACGGACGCTACAAATTCTGTCAAATCACTGGAGTTAAAGTTTCAATTTGGTAAGATAGGAAGCTCTTTCCACATTTCGTCCTTTTTTGCAAATTTCTTCTTTTGCAAAAAGGGTGAATTAAATTTTTTCATAGCCAAATAATTAGCATTGATTCTGCGCGGACTATTATCTCACTGTTGCAAGTTATAACTTTTCATAATTTTGTAAAGTACAATTTGTTGAAGTAGCTGATGAATAATCTTTATTCAAAGATGGAAACCCAAGTATAAGTGATGGAAGTTGCTTCATTCTTAGGCGTGTAGCTATGATATGAAAAGAAAAGGGATATTGTTATTGTATTAAACGAGAATTTACTAAAATAATCTCATCAAAGAATTTCTCACATTTGCTTCATCTAGGACATTCAAACAAATTTAGGATTTCTTTTGTTTAAGTGAAATAGGAGAATTGATCTTAAACTATATACTTCACTACGGGAAGGAGTGCTACTTCATATAATGATGTAAGAGTCTAATGCTGGTGAGCTGAATTACAAGGAATTCAATGCAGTTTGATTTGCTTTAGAAACGGTAACTCCATGTACGATGACTTCTTGTACGCCCGGCTATCTCTTCATTGGTTCTCGGCTTTGTGACTCCGTGTTTCTGCATTGTACTTTTGAACAGTATACATTAGAGGAATCTGCTGCGAAGAAAATAAAATTGAACGCCGAACAAAATTCAAATGAAGAAGATGAGGATTTTGAATTGTATGGAGAAGTTCGTCCGAAGGTTTGTGATATGAGCGAGCAGTAATGTCGATTTTGTAATTATAGAAGTGTTGTTACATACCGCAAAAATCTAATTAAATATCCATAATGCTAAATGCTATTATTAGCTGTAGTTCTAGATTGTGAAATCAGAATCAGCGGAAGAAATATTAAATATTCGCGTGCTTGATAAATTGCTCAACGTTGGCCCTTGTAAGAAAATGACTGGTGGTTGTCCGAGTATCAGTGCTTGCTTTCAGGAAGTAGATCGAAAAGATCCACTCTTTGATTTAGTATGTTTTTTAAAGGTTCTCTAAACATTTAGGATTTTTTTCATTTATGCAAGTCTCTGAATCCTATTTGTGTCTTTATTGTACGAAAATTCAATGAATGGTAGTAGGATTGACTTGCAGTTAGTTACTTTATAAGACGTAAATTTATTTTGATACAATATGTATTCTTTTGGACATTTCTGGTTAGCGTGAAGCAGATAAATTTCTAGCGGAGCATTTTGAATAGTGCACCAAGCTTTCTTCTAAATTAAAACTGGTCTTGCGTCACCATATGAAGCAGATGTTCATATTTTATTAGTTGTATAATGCACTGAATGGCATAACAATTACAAACAACTTCATTAGCTGGGAGCTAATTTTGAACTGTTTTCGGTATGTGCTTGTGGGCATGGAAAATTTGGAAGTATTTGCATACTTCAACGAAGCATTCGTCCGGAAATTGTCACAAGTAGCAGGTTGATTTTTTATGTTTCATAGGAAAGTTTTTAGAATACATATTAAGGATGGAGATTTGATTGATATTTGTGTCGTTGACGTTAAGATGTGTTCATTTTTTTTCACGGAACAGGAGTTATATTTTTATGTGGTAATTTTTTTTTAAGTAAACCTCAAGTTCTTTTAATGACTTATGTTTATATGCCGCATCAGGACATAAAAATGGTATTGCATTTGAGAAATCTAAAATTTTTAGAGATATTATATAATAATAGTTGGATTTTATTTCAGACTAAAGGTCTAATGTCTTCAATATTTGAACGTAGTACTTTTTACTTGTTTTCAATATTTAAGCTGAATTGATATATTTCTTTTTGGGATTCTTTGGAACATTTTTTTCTCATGAAGGAGTGCAGTTTTTTGTGCTAAGGTTTAAATTGATGAAATTATTTCTTCTGAGGTTTTTTTGTTCAGTATTGAAGGAGTTGTGCAATATTGGGCCATCGGGCGCCGTGAAGATGACACTCACATGTATTTTATTGCTTCTAAAGAGGTCTGTTATGCAGATTTTAAGTACAAATTTAACTTTGTTTGTTGAACATATAATGATTTTACGGTCGGAATGATGTATCGCACACACAAAATGATTCTTTATATGTGAAAATTTTTTTGAGCTGGGCACTTTGGCACTGGAAACGGACAATGATTTAGTTGAACTGGAAGCACCGATATTTGCAACGTCAGAGCCAACCATTGCTGCTGGTGAGTTAGCTGATGGTGGTCTTTCTGTTCAGGTATGCTTTCTGTTTTAGGAAAAGTTTAAGCAAATTTTTGTTTTTTGTTTTCTACCACGAATCTTTTATTTGAAACGTGAATTGAAAGTTTTCATCATGCCATCATATTTCGGTTTCAACTGTACCATCATATTCCTCGAGAGCATTAAATGAAATGGATTTTATGCGTTAATATTTGGTTGCTTTTTTCAGGTGACTACGTCGAGTTTGGTAATGGTCGCAGAAGGCCAGCAAATTCAACACATACCACTCCAGTTGACGTTTCCAGTGCGAAATGCTTCTATTGTAGATCCATTCATTGCATTATGCACACAAAACGGGAGATTATTAATGTATGAATTGACCAATCATCCGCACGTGCATCTGAAAGTAATGACATTATTTTCAAATTTTGCATCAATTTTTTTAAATATATATCATATAAATATCCGGTATATATTCCTCAAAAATATCCGGTTCATTTTTAATTGCATAGTTAGCTTCAAATTAAGACAAAGCCTAGGTTAGAAATTCATTTTTGCAGGAAATTGAAATTTCGAAAAGATTGCGCCACGAGACATCACCAATAACATCATTATCTATTTATCGTGATATGAGTGGAATTATTCGATTCTGTTCCGCAACAAATATTTCTCAACAGCAGCAAAAAACTAGTGGTAATGGCCAAGTTCCAGAAAAAGAAGATTTGGATGACGTGGATGATTTACTGTTGTACGGTGATTCCAAGAAATCAAGTTTGTGTTTACCTTCTTCAATATATACTTCTGTTTAAACTTTTTGTTAACAGTATTGTATTCTTTCAGTTATTTTGTGGCATCATTAATTTTTCGAGGTGCGCAGAAAATCGTTAGGCAAAGATTAGTGTTACTTTCGAGAAATGCAGTGCCATTGTAAATTTGGATTTTTCTCATTAATGGTAATTATTTATTCTAGGAAAAGAGACGGTGTCTAAAAGGAGAATTATTGGGATGAAGTTAACAGAGGAAAATACGCATTTTGATACTGATGTCATCGACCCAAATATAATTGTACCTTCACATTGGATTGCTGTAAGTTATTTGATTATTGTATAGAGACTGGTAAGACGCTAAATGTTAAATTATCAATGTTTCATACGTAATTAGTTTAGTAAAAAGCAAGTTAAATGCACAAAATGTTCTTGTAACATTTTCTATTTCAGATCGCACGGGAAAATGGTAACATGTACATATATTCTATACCAGAACTACATTTAGTTTACATGGTTAAAAAAATAAGTCATTTGCCGGACGTTGCGACAGACCAACCTTATGTCGATGATGAACCAGCTATAGGGGAAGGTACTGATATAATGTCTGGAACAATGACTGATACATTTGCCGCTAAACCGGAAGAAGTGGTTATGGAACTGGTAAATATTCTGCCATTTGCTACGAGATTTCAATTACTACTCATTTGATATGTAGTTTTTTCAAGAAAAAGTTTAAAGAAAATTAGTTTAAGATGAAGAGTGGTTAACCGAGAAATGTTTGATCTGCTGTTGTGATTGCTTTTTCAAAAAATAATTCCAAATTAAAGCAATTTATATTGAATGAAATGACCAAAATTTACAGCTTTTTGTTGGGATGGGAATGAATCAAGGACGTCCAATGCTATTTTTGCTTATTGATGACATGGTTTCCGTTTACGAAATGTTTACTTACAATAACGGTATTCAAGGACATCTTGCTGTGCGGTATGTTTTTCTTTTTCTTTTCTTCCTGTCGATTTTTTTGTTTAAGAGTGTGAAATCGATCTTATAAGCTCAGATTCAGTTTTGATAAAATTCTTCTGATATTGGAAATGAAAGTTGCTTGGGTGATTGACTTGTGATATACAACCAGTGCATAAGACTTAATTATAATCAGAACATCGCTAAAACAGATTTTATCTTGCAAATAACTATTAGCAAGCTGTCTCTTTTTCAGAACTTGATATTATTTTATCATGTGAATCATAGACTGGAGCATATTGAAAAATAGAGTTACATATTCAATTCTCTTTTGAATTTCATTATTGGGTTGATTGTTGTAATTATTACAGGTTCAAACGACTTCCATATACAACTGTCACCAGGACATGTCGTTTCCAAGGTGCGGAGGGTCGAGCAGCAGTTGAATCAGTTCGAGATGCTGTTAGACATAAAACTGTCTTGCATTTCTTTGAACGAATTGGAAATGTGGTAAGCTATAAGCATGTTTTAATTTCCTTTAAAAAGAAATGGATTTTTTCAACTTATTTTTTCAGTTGAATGGTGTTTTTATTTGTTCATCTTATCCATGTATTTTCTTCCTCGAAACTGGTGTGCCACGCCTTCATCCTGTTAATCTTGACGGACCTATATTATCATTCACTACTTTCAACAATGCAGCTTGTCCAAATGGATTCATTTATTTAACAGAACGGGACCGACTGATGCGTGTAGCAAAATTGCCGGTTGGTTTTTTTTTGTGCAAATTTCAATTTTATTGATTCAAACGTAAGCTAAAATGCAGCACATCCTAGTGTTAAAAGCGGTAAAAAATGGTTATGCTAAAATTACGACTTTATTTTTATCTTTAACAATATTTTCTAGTTCTTTCTTTTGCAATCAATTTTTTTCATTAGGGAAAATTTAAGGAAATTTAAGCTCAAATTAATGGGACTTAGTATTTTGTGCGTGAAGACTTTTGCATTACAGAGCAGTATAATACTTGATACAGCATATCCAGTTAGAAGAATAGACGTTGGAGATACAGTGCATAGTGTTATATATTTACTGCATTCAAATACTTACGCAGTGCTAACAAGTAAGAAAAGGAAGGTAACAAAGATGTGTGTGCTTATAAATGATGACAAAACGTTTGAAGAACATGAGAAACCGGATGTATTCGTATATCCGGAAATGGATCAATATAAGTTACGAGTAAGTCATTAACCTTTTCTTGTTTACTATCTTTGGAACAACGTCATGAAAAAAAAATTCCAAGTATTTATTTTTTCTCGCGTTGTTTTCATCACTATTTCTTTCTTCATTTTCTATTGATTCGAAGTGCTATTTTGGTTTTAGCTGTTTGCACCAGAAGATTGGAAGCCTGTACTAAATGCGGAGATACTTTTTGAAGAATTCGAAGTAGTTACATGCTGTGAAGAAGTTGTTTTGCGATCCGAAGGTACTGTATCTGGTGTACAGAACTATCTAGCTGCTGGAACTGCTTGTAATTATGGTGAAGAAGTTTTGGTGCGAGGTCGAATCATCATTTCGGAAGTTATAGAAGTAATATTCCGTTCAAGAATTAGAATGATTTCAGGGATATCAGTATCACTTGGCTATATAATGTGCAGTGTGATTGCTAGTGATTGTACAACAATCATGATTGTATGATTTTATGATTGGCTTTCATGATTGTACAATATGCTTTGCCTTTGTATCGCTTGTGAAGAAATGCTCATTTACCCATTCATTCACATTGCTTCTTTTTATTATTTCTTTAGTTTGAGCTATTTGATCCTATTAGTAAAGAAAAATGAAATAAGAGAAACATTGAGATGTTTATTTTATTATTCTGTATTATTTTATTTCAGGTAGTTCCTGAACCAGGACAACCGACAAGTAGACATCGAATAAAAACATTGTACGATAAAGAACAGAAGGGACCAGTTACCAGCTTATGCTCGTGTAATGGTTACCTGTTGACTGGCATGGGCCAAAAGGTATTTTTTGCTATTTAAGAACGAATTGCCTGCAATAAAAATGGGTTTTTCATTCCAGTGTTTAATTGACTGGGAAATATTTTGTTTTTTGCTCTCAAACTGAAATTTTTTTTTAAAAACCATACCACTTAAGTCATTGAATGTAAAGGTTGGTCTAAAGCGATTCCATTTTTTATTCTTAATTTTTCACGTTTACTATTTGTCGGCTGTTTGGGTGATGAAAATTTGGGTGTTTTATCAGAATTAACTATTTGTTAACTTTTTTCCTTCAAATTAAAAATAACTGAGGTATTTGATCAAAATTAACTATCCATTGGCTTTTTTTCATTCAAGTAAATTCACATGGTCAATGTTTTGGGATGAATCAAAAAAATGATGAAATTTAAAAAATCTTCAGTTTAATTGCCTTCATCGCTTATGGTTTTAGGTATTCATTTGGTTATTCAAAGATAACAATCTACAAGGAATATCATTTCTGGACATGCATTTTTACGTTCATCAGCTGATTGGTGTGCGAAATCTCGCTCTTGCATGTGACATGTATCGTTCAGTAGCCCTACTGCGATATCAGGTGAGAACGTTGATCGTTATTTGTAAATGGATTCCTGGCTTTGTGGTTGTAGTGATTACGAGGAAAAAGGTGCTCTATGAGCTCTAAAATATGCATGACCGACTTGCAGGATTGATGAAACTAAAGAATATACAAGGAGATAAACGAAAACTACATAGTTTTCAGAATCCTAAAGTGAAATAACTTACTGAGATTTTATCGTTAATTCATTTGCAGGAGGAATATAAAGCACTGTCGTTGGCTAGCCGTGACATGCGTTCTGATGTTCAGTCACCAATGTCCGCTCAATTCATCATTGATAACAAACAAATGGGCTTTGTAATGTCCGATGAAGCAGCCAACATGGCCATTTTTAATTATTTGCCCGAAACACTTGAATCATTGGGAGGTGAAAAGTTGATTCTACGAGCTGAGATCAATATTGGAACAGTTGTGAACACCTTTATTCGAGCGAAAGGTAATCATCAAAATGATACATATAGTCTTCACAATCAAAGTTTTTTGAAACTTTTTTCCGTTATTTTAGATTTTGATAAGAAACGGACTGCAAATTTTTTTTCAGTTATGGACACGAAACCCTGTGATGAATACAGTTTCTTTAAAACTTTAAATTTTCACTGAATACGTAGATGTCACTGTAAATTTATAGTTCTCTATTCATTAACTACAGCAAGATTTTCATTATCGGATATTAGAAATGTGTATTATTTATCGGAAAATGCAATGGGGCTTTTTAGGTCACATTTCAAGTGGTTTCATTGAAAATGAATTATTTGCATTAGAACGACAGAATGTTTTGTTTGCATCATTAGATGGAAGTTTCGGATATGTACGACCTCTTACTGAAAAAGTGCGTTCTTTGAAATTTTTTCATGCCCATAACAATTTGATCTTTTAATTTGTACGCTGAAAAAGTACACGCTATTTCAATAGCAAATCATAACTTCATTTTGATCAGATTTTCCGACGATTGCACATGTTGCAACAGTTGATGTCATCGATGGTACTGCAGCCTGCAGGATTAAATGCTAAGGGTGCACGAGCAGCTCGACCACAAAGGCCTAATCATCACTTAGTTAGCTTTTCGCCCGTTATGTTATTTATATTTCGTTCGACAAGAAATGAGGCCCTTTTGTCATGGTTTTTTTTGTCTTTTGAGAATAAGGTATCGCGTTCATTAAACTGGGTATAGAAAGAAAAGTAAAAAATTTGTTTAGTTGTATGTTATAACTCATTTATACCCATGGTATAAGAAGAGAGTACTCGGAAAAGAAAATATTATTGGAGAAATTGCAGTTGTAATGAAAAACTTGAGTGATTTTTTTTGTTTTCAGAATACTC
>JABVXS010001979.1:0-10599 GCA_013365335.1 Madathamugadia hiepei | reverse complement strand
AGAGAGAGCACATAAAACAATTAGAAATCTCGAAATCTTAGAAATTCATAAACAATTCATAACGAATAAAGGAACATCCAAGAACATACTAAGCCCACAATGTATTTGAAAAAAAACGGAAATGTAAAAATGACGAACAGTTGTGTCAAGGAGTGTCATCAGTGAGTGGACATGCCTGATGATTAACATTAACATGCATCACGACAAAACTCCCGGCAAATCCTTTATTGCTACACATACTGAGGTAATATTACACACCCGGTGGAACAGAAAGTCGGAGTAAGCCCCCAACCTTCCGTACAATTACCAGGAAAACATTCAAAATAGAAGTAAGACTTGTTAAGCGCTACTGAAATTCATGCCGAACAATATAATGCGGCTCAGACCGGATATTTCGCGGCTACGATGCAGTTAATAGTGTGTATTCATTCGGTAATCATTTTTAAGAACCCAAGTAGATGCCGTTAAGGATGGCAGGTTCTGATTTTTAAGTTGTTAATTTCTTTTTTCAATTTGAGATGTTGGAAGATACAAACGAGGTATGTGAAATGACTCATTCACATATGGGAGATGATGTATGCTTTGATTTAACTCTGGAAAGACCATCACTGGAACAGGATTACTTACCTGCCAGTGATCCCATGCTAACCAGTTCATTAACAAAAGCTTTCGATGCGGACGCTCGGCTTGCAGCTATCATCGATGATGTTGCCAGTGCTGATTTATCTCAGTTTTGTATTGGATTGAATGAAGTGAGTCTCTTTTCCACCTTCAGATTTTTGGATATAACGTTGAAGTTTTAAAATAAAACTACCATTTAGAATTCTATGATGCGAATTAACTTGGACTACGAATTCCATCTTACGCTGGCTTCAACAAAAAGAAAATTTCTTTCCGAAATCTTAAGACTTGTTTTAATGAAATACTGAATTGCTGGGATCTGAGTTCATGACATTCTCTAAGTTTATCTTTATCATTGTTAATGTGATTCTAATTGATGTACTCATGGAATATACTTGGTTAAGATGTTGCAGCAGTACTGGATGGTGATGCTTATTAGTGGTTTCATTAAATTTTAGTTTCTTTTACAAACTGGTTTTCTAAAACAACTATTAAGTTAGCCTGGAAATTCGGAGTTAATTGACCCATGTTCTCATTAAAAGTCATGATGTTTCGAGTTGGAAATATGTTGAACACAAAAATATATGAAAGAATTTAGAGCTCTCCGAATTCAGCACCGATGAACAATATTTCGCTTCAACAAAAGTGGCTGTCAGTGACACCATCATCTCCCAGGAAGAAAGCTACCGTAAGTTGTCTACAATATTGCCCAGAATTAAAATTTTTTCATTAATGATTCATTTTGTGTAGTTGATTTTATCAATAAGACCACATTCTTTATCAGATTGCAACTAACTGAGCAACCTCAAAACTTTGAATCTTTTGTTGATTTATAATTTTTATCTTTCATTTAGATAGTCACTTGTGAATATTGTGGCGTTGTACTTAAGCATCCTTCGAAAATTGAAGCGCACCGACGGACACACACTGGCGAAAAGCCATTTCAGTGTCAAATTTGTGGTTCAAGGTCTCTTTATTCCTTTTGGATTTTTGAAATATATTTATTATCCAACTTTTGCTCAATTTTTCATTTTCCTGTGAGCTGTAGATTTACACGGTGTTTGCAGGTTTACACAACGTACACCAATGCGAATGCATGTTCGACGTCATATGGGCCTAACACCTTATGTATGTTCGTGGGGATGTGGAAAATGTTTCGTTTCAAATGCTTTGAAGAATGCTCATGAACTGAAAACTCATATGGGAGCTAAAAGGTTTGATGTGAATGTTTATAATATTTAGATTTGTTCTGATTTCAAATTATTTTCTCTTGGAAGGTTTAGATGTATAAATAAAAGTAAAAATAGACATAATATTTGAAAACTTTATTGTTTATTGACTAATGCATATCCTTATCTCACAGCTATTTTGAATGACTGAAATTTTTGAATTTTAGACGTGGTCCACCTCGGCCTCATCTTAAGCCACCAAGGTGTTCGGTGCCGATGAATATTATTGAAAAAACTGGTTGCAATGAAAATAGTGCTAACACTTCCGGTTGTCATATACTTCCGAACGAAAAAATGTCACTAAATCCTGATGTTGATAATAGGCAAATGGATGGGGTATGTTAAGTTGGATTTTTCTTCTTTTTAAGTAAAAGCAGCTTTTCTCAAATTTTTTCTTGGAGCATATAATATGAAGTTACAATGTTTTGTTAAAAGCAAATCTAACTTAATCCAACTTAACATTACTTCTGAACTTTCAATTGTTTCTTATTTAAATTCAAATTTTTTTTCAGTTTGATGTCTTTTCATTATTGGATAAGAACTTTTCAATGTTTTGATTAAATCATATTTTTTGAAATGTTTTATCATTGCAGATTGCTAATGAGATGGTTGCTTCAAATTCTTTCTTGTTGGAGCAAAAAATCAAACCAAACCGAAAAAGAGCTTTGATAGCTCGATGTCAAGAATGCGGTTTGCTTCTGAAGCATCCTTCTAAAATTCAAGCACATATGCGAACGCATACTGGTGAACGTCCATTCGAATGTGCTTTATGTGGGATGCGGTTTGCAACTGCTAATCCATTAAGGGTACACTTTCGTCGTGCACATACAGGCTAGTTTTTCTTTTTTATTAAAAAAGTTAAAGTGCTTTATCTGGTTCTTGGCTGTTGCTCAGCGTTGATTGTGTTATTGCTGACTGGGTATATGCGTGGCATCGTTGGTAATTTTGTTCAAAGCTCTCAGTAATGTTTTGTTGAATGCAGGTTGTGTATTCACAATTACACCACGAAGAACTTGTCAGAGTACTTCTTTTTTTTCAATTAAACATACATCATTTATATAGCTAATTCAAACTATTTTATGTTTCACTGAATCAAAAATTGAAATGAGGCTACCATAATTCAGGACGCAAGAAATACTATTAGGTCAAAAATGGTTATTAAAAAATGTTAAATATAAAATTCGGTATGTTATAGATTTATAGTTTATGTAATTTCTCAGTTTTTTTGTCAGAATCAGAATTAAATAGTTTCAGGTGAGAAGCCGTATGAATGTACATGGGAATGTGGACGACGTTTCGTTTCAGTGTCAGCCCGTAATGAGCATGAACGAATCGTACACGCAGGTATCAAGAGGTATGCATGTCTTATAGAATTGATTATTCAAGTCTTGGAAGTGGTGGAGAAGGTGGTCTAATTAATATAATCCGAATTTTTTTAATTTAGCTAGGAAACGTAAAATTTTTCAGGTATTGCTGTTCAATCAATAATTGTCATCGAATGTTTACGCGGCGTCGTTATCTGACCATGCACCAAGCAAAAGAACACAAAAATATTACACAACAAGCTGATAATGCTATCCAATCTGTTTTGGACATGGTAAAACAAGATAGAGAAGAAACTCGGAGCAACAAAGTGTGGCCTTCTGAGATGTAAGTTTTTGGTGTACAGCATGTTAAATTGGAAGGCGATAAAGTGTGGGAAAAATACGCAAGTATTATTACTTTCCAAAATTTCCTGTGCTATGCGTGTTTTTTAAATATAAATCAATTTTATTGTTATTTAGCTAACCTTTCTTTCATTTCTTCATTTGCAAATATTCGCTTAAATAAAGTTAAATTTTCATTTTGCAGACAAGATCATGGTAATGTAGAAAAAATTTGGATCGAACATGAAGTTTTAAATGAAGGACAGGTTTGTTATCATTGCTTCAATTTCATCATCTTTTTAGAAGTTAGGTTTATTTTATATTTAAATAGTTACTAAGTTTAGTTGTTGTTTAATCTTACTTATGGTTGATGGATCAAGCAACTAACATCGGAAATTTTGTCGGAGATCTAACTCTGGTACAAACTGTACACATAAACAAAAAATGCATTGAATATTTGGATGTTTTGATTTTAACATCAGGTTGAAGAACATTATGTTAATGTCGGTGATGATAATGACAACGCTTTGCTTGAATGTCCCAGTGTTAGAATTACAAAAGCAGAGGAAGGTGATTTGCTCAATGATGGAAGCTGTCGACAGGTCGTTTCGTTATTCCTGTTTCGTTTGTATTGAATTTCAGTGTCGATAAAATGTTTCAAGATTTTAATATGCTATTTTAACAATTGTAAGTGTTCGTGGAGGAAATTCTTACTTCATTTCGTAAAAAGAGAAGACATGGATAGACAAAAAGTTGTCCATGTGCTATTTTAACAATTAGTTGAAAAATCAATCTTGGAAATGCGAAATGCTATTCGCGCTAGTTTTTTCGCTATTTTTCCTTCAGCTGTTATTTTTTCCTTCTCTCAGCTTAAATTTGTTACAGCAGCTGTTTGATTTTTTAAAATATTTTATATGAATTTCTTTGAATCATGAGGTGTATTATGAAATAACCTTTTCCTTCCAAGATTTTTCATTTTTTTCCAGAAATACTTATCATTTATTTTAAGGTGATAATTGATGGGACTGATGAGGATGTTGCATTGGATACGCATTGTTTTGTGGAAGCAAATGAAGCATATTATTTTGGTCAAAATGATGAAATTCGCATAGAGTATGGCGAACAGCAGCAACAGGTCTGCGATCATCACCACTTTGCAAATGAAACGGGGCCATCTATCGGTATTTCTGATATTAGTGTAAGACCAATGGATGGGAATGTTTATGCTGTTTGCGAAGAAAGTACCGCAGTTCTGCCCAAATATGGTCGTGTTCGAATTATTAAATCAGTGAGAAAAATGTCGTAAAAGTAAAACTATGGAGAGTAATAGTTTGTCAGTAAATTGTTATATGGATATGCTCAACCATCGGTCAAGCATATTCCACTCAGGTATTGTTTAAAATCATAGCAATTAACTGGTTTTGTTTAAGCGATGAAAAATTTTCTGTTTTGGGATTTTATCATTGATATTTATTTTGCAATATAAGCAACTAATGAGCTTCCATAAGTAGCTACTTCAGAAGCTAATTTCTGTTTTTGTTCTTCAATATCAAGTGTTGGTGCCATGTTTCATTAGGTGTGGATTTTTTCTTTGTTTATTGTTGTATTTCATGTATAGGAATTTTTAGTATTTGGAGATTGTATATTGTAGGTTGAATAAAATAAATTGAACTACTATTGAAGAATGTCAGCTTAAACTAATTTGGTCATTTTTCCCCTTTATAACTTCTTTAACTCGAATAATTTGTTTCATATTCGCAGCCAAAACCTTTTTTAAAAACATTTAAAATTTAAGAAAATAGTTTGCATTATAATGAACAAATAAGAACACAAAAATTAGAAAACGGAACGTTGGAAATGGTTTTGTGAAAAAAAAAATGCGGTCCGGATTATGCTTACGGTTTCCACTTACAAGAAAAAACCTCGAAGCAACGGAAAGCCGACATGCTGGGTTCAAGTTAGCTGATTTCGTGACAAAGCTCGTTGTGCTATATCGTCCACGTCAAGCTCATCCGCAAATCGTAATGCCTCGAAACTTTTAGGCGTAAATGCGATTGTACCACGCCGTTTTTTCTGGTTGCAAGGATCGGAAAAAACAGAATTGCATTGCATTTCATTGAGAATCTGCAACAAACGTTCTTCGCATTATGAATAGACTTACCACCTCCCAAGTAGACAGGAAGGAACGGGAATAATTCTTTCAAAATACGTGGGAAGGAAGGGCATGATTTCAATGATAAGACGTTCTTACTGTATTAAAGTGGAAAAACCGTGCTGAAATATGAAGATGTAGTATTGGCGTAAATGCAAAAGTAAAAAAGCGTAGAGTTGCTGATAGCTTGGAAAAGATTTTTAGTTATTATCTCCAACTATTGGCATTCTATAAATGCGAAAGTGAAAAAAGAAAGTACGAAACAGACACTCATGATATCTGCAGAAGTTAGATATTCTTTCTTGGGGTGTGATTGGTGGATTGCAGCAATAATTTTCAGCATTTCGGTAAGTTCAATCTAAAACTCATCACCGATATGATAATTCTGAATCGAAATTTTCAATTGGTAGTTTATGCTATGCTGATTACTTTACGATAAGAATTATCAGGCTCTCCCACAACTTCACATATTTCATTTGAATTGGATTTATCCCAATGATAATTGGTTTGAATTGCTTACATCACTTTGGTTCTTTTTCAAAAGTTGTCCACGCCAGGAAATTTTTCGGCCAAAATAATGAATTTTCATGAAAACAGCTCTCAGTTCAGATGCTGCCAAATTACCGCACATGGATAATACCGCAAGGCCTTCAAATATTCAGCAATTTCTGCCTTTTATCCATTCAATGCTTATCCAAACAAGAAGTTGATTATCAGCTTCGAATGGTTCAACTCGATGATTTATTAAACTTTCATAAATTTTGTTTAAAAAAAACTTCAAATTTGAAAGTGGAATTTAGTTTAAAATGAAAATAACATTGTGTTGAAATTTCGGACATTTTATTCATTCGTAATAAACAGCAAATGTTTGCTTAAAATTGAAAACAGAAAAGTTTGAATTACCAAATGTGACGAATATGAGAATGTAGAAGAATGTCAGAATATTATTCAAATCATTGGGCATTTCAGCCATTGTTAAATTGGCTACTAAATTGAATGTTATGAAAAATGCTTCCAAAAAACTTCGTTCGCCACCTGAAGAAGCAAAATTCATTTGCTTATTAGTGTCAATACCTATTTCTTCATTAATAATTAAACATGATTTAATCAATTTTAACGCGTTACTATCCCATATCCATTTGTTGGACATATCCGGTACATTGCTTTTTGGATTTCAAATATGCGATGGATACGTAAAACATGTCAATTTACGTATCCGTCGTATTACTGTCTAAATCATAATAAAATTGAAACTTATATCAATTCAAAAATTGACAATTAACTCTTGGAGGTAATCCAGTAAACAAACTTTTGATTTGTTCACTTGTAAAAAATTGATGTGTAAGTTATATGTAATTAGTCTAAGAGGAGATTTGATTAGATTTTCGATGAGTTTGTCCTACCGGCGGCAGTATAGCAAACACCACCAAGCATGCAGAAGAGAAGTAAAATTGAAGCATTCAAGGATAAGGGTAGATGTTCCACGTCAGGATTACTGTCCTTGATTGTCACAAGCGTTTCTTTACTTCTCGTCTTCCCCTTCCTATAACAAACCCTCACGGTCATCTAATCCTGAAACTGCCACAACAGTGATAGGTCATTTCCAGAACGCATATTCCTTCTCTCATTGCAAATCCTGAAAGTTTATATTTATCCATGAAAATGTTTGTGATTGACCGATGCTTCGACATGTGTGGCACACCACTCGTATCCATCATTTCCATGATAAGTTGCTTCTTTGCTGAACAACCGCACGCTTTTGCAAGTTTACGCTTCATCACGCAGTACTGCAAGCTTCCACAAACGATAACTACGCTTACAGCAAGAAAAGAAAGGACAGTTTGCAAATTTAAATTTAACTTTGCAAAATTGCTCGAAATGAAAAATTTAATAAACTTCAAAAGTAATTTGAAAATTTTGATTGATCGAACTACTTTTCGGTAAAGTAATAGGACAACATCGGAGAGGAAACGTCCAATATCGACAGCTGCTAAGAACATTAATGGAATACCAACTAATCCATAAAGTACAGCAGTGAATTGTCCAAGTTTTGTCATTGGTACTGCTGATAGGTACCCTGTTGTTGTCTGCAAACTTTTCAAAGTATTTATTGGAAGAATTTTTAAATTTTAATCGAAATTATTAGTTGTTGAATTGTACCACTTCACATACTATCAATACTGCATGTGTGTGTGTGTTTTTTTTTTGAAATGGAAAATTTCAAGTAAATACCAAAATTGATAAAGCGTAGAGGATTGATGGTATAGCTGTCCATTTTGGTAGAATCAATTCTTCCAGATGATTAATGCCAGGATTAAGGAGGAATTCGCGTCCTTCCAGAAACGATGATAACCTATGTGTGTGTGTATGTGTGTGTGTGGGTGTGGGTGTGGGTGTGGTTGTGGATGTGGGTGTGGGTGTGTAAACGGATATTCCTCCATTTTTTTGGAAGGAAATAAGAAAAAAAAAGGGAGAGAGAGAAGAAAAGATGGAGAGAGCAGGGAATTATTCAAATTTGAAAGCTTTAGAAAGACTAAATTCCATTTTTCTCTTCTTTTAAAAGGGAAAAAAAAAAGAGAATTGCTAACTTTGAAAGTTTTTGAAATAATTGAGATTTAAAATGAGGCTTTTTCGATGCAATCAAACATTCTTCACTTGCAATTTCAACAATTTTTTGATATGTCTCACGAATTTTGGATAATTTGATCAATTGTTGTTCACGATCTGCGTTATCCTCAATCCTACAGGATTTCATTCATTCAGTCGCTTACGATTCAATTTTAAAATTCGTTATTTTTTCACTAATTTAATTGAATTCCATTTTTGAAAAGTTTCAATTAAATTTTTTTCTCAAGAAAGAAGATATCTGTAAAGAACTTAAAAAGAAAATTTAAATTAATCAACAAACATTGCAAATGTCCATGCTCCAATTATTAGATACATAAATATGAAAAAATATAAACCACAATGCGGCAAAACCATCTTCATATACTGAAATTTAAATTAAAATTCATTTAAAATTTTAAACTGAAAAAAGTTCGCACAACCAATATTTAGTATTTTCATTTAAAAAAGCAAATTTGAAATTTTGAAGAAAAGATCTCACCAAAAACTACTCGCAAAGTTTTTTTTTTCCATAGTGAATTTTGCAGGTTGTTTGATTAATTTGGGAAAGGAGAAAACCTGAAGAACCTCAATAAAGTTTCAAATTGAATTCAAAAATGGAAAACCTGAATGAATTTTTGTTTGGAGAAGCATAAGAAATTTGCCATTGGGATTATGAATGGAAGAAGGCGAATCCGTCTCTCATATGGAATATTATGTGTAACTGAAAAATCTAATTAATGATGCATATTGTTCTACTCAGTGGTAGTAGAGAGATCTATTTGTAAGCTTGAAAGACAAGTTCGAGAAGGAAGGCTTTCCGGGAAGAAAAAAAAAAACCGGGGAAGAGATTGAGGATTGATAATAACTGAAATAGATGGGATGAATGAAAGTGCAGAATTAATCCACTGTTTTTTTTCGTTGGTGCTGGAAGCTTTCTGGTGGTCTAAGAAATGAGAAGGAAGGGGAAAATGATAAATCTAGGTTCGAATAAAAATTTAAATAATTCATAAAGAGGCCAGGAGAGAGGAGTGCATGCATACAACTAAGCCACAAATTATTCGCCTCTTTGTTACTCCACATCCATGCTATCAGTACTACAAGACCGATGGCAGTTCTCAGTGTAGATCAATGCTATCCGTAATTAACGAATGAGTTCTTCGGAGTAACCAGGTGCAGCTGAAGTTATTTCAACATTTCTTCCGAGAGCTCTCAGGAAGAAATGTTGAAATCATAAACTGCTTTCATTGAGAAACCGACTTCGGTAATTTCGTGATGACTAACTCTTTTATTTTCACAATTTGACTTTTTTTTCTTTGAATTGTGAAATCTTACGCTCAGTGAGCAAGCATGCCCTAGCATAGCATTCGTTTCACTCAACCAGCCACGCAGAATTTACAGTAATTCTAATATTCAAGGAAAGTCATCGTTTGAAAGAACTCAACTCAAATAGGAGCGCAAATGTCACCATTGATGTGCATGTTCACATCTCTTTCTATAACAATTTGGCTGAACGTGTAGCATGACGTAGCAATGAAGGAGGCCGACCAATCAGAGTATAAGACGGCTCGGACGCTAACGCGAGCGCCGCAGCGTGCGTCGCGGTCCGATGGATGCAGTTATGGGCGATGGTGGCAAGGTGGATGGCTGTGCTTGCTCTCAAGTCGTCAGTATGTCATATACTTTCGTCCATATATCATGTCCTTTTACAAAAATTCTTCAAGAAATTTCGAGAAAGTGTCATGCATGGGGTCTATACTGAGAGTTCACCCGAGACTTTCTCATCTCGAAGCATTAGTCGTAGGTTTGACCGTTTATCCTTTCAATATCGATTTTTAGGCTGAAGCTGTTGTTCGCGAGAAATTTGTTTGAAATGGCAATGCTGTGCACTGTTTTTGGAACGATGGCGTAGGCAATTTTTAGGGAACAACCGGGATTTCAACGGTCTCACATTTTTTTTGAACAACCGATTTCAACAGCCTATAATCAGGCTGAAGTAGAGAGAGTTCTTAGTGTTTTGCTTAAATCAAGGACTGAGGTTGTGGAGCATAAGTTTTACTTTTCTGGTTGTTACAAATTGAGTTTACGAAAAATGCTCAGGTTTTCGATGTTTTTCTCAGTTTATGTATTCCGTCGTTAGACGGAAAATTAGGAAAGGCAGGAGCAAAGTTTTAGCATTCTGTTCAATTTATTTTGTGTTTTTGTGTAAATGGTTGTATTAACTAAAATCTCTTAACGCCAAATGAACCGAAACATGTTTTGATTTCGTGTGACCACTTATGCGCTATAATTATTGACAACTATGTTTATGAGGTTTAGTTGTCCAATTTTGAAATTCAATGTGTGC
>JABVXS010001978.1:0-10601 GCA_013365335.1 Madathamugadia hiepei | reverse complement strand
TTGGCTGAAATAAAACGAATCGCTCAGGAGCGCGCTTCATACACATCCTTCATTCATCAAATCGCTAAAGTTCGGAATGGAACTGATGGCCCATAATAATAATAATAACAACAATAATTTGTTGAATTAACAGTGAAAATTTAATTTAAATTTGCCACTCATTAAGCTATCGCATCGCAGTACACACGGATAGCTAGTTGAGAAATATCGATTGGAATGATTTATTATTTAAGTGGCACGGGAAAATACTTACAGTACTATGCTTTCCAGACCTTTTTTTTCAGGAATTATGAATCGGAGCATTTGACGATTTATGTTACTTCGATAACTTACGTCGAAGAAGAAATGGTTCGTGCCGGGATGTCACTGCTACCGTATCTCACTACCGGTTTCAGCATTATGTGTGCTTGTTCTGTGATTACGGTAATGATCCGTGCTGCGTATATGCATCAGAGTAATATATTCAAGGTAATCTGTTCATTCACTTCTTCATTTAACTCAGTGCTTCCCAACCCTGTTGGAGGTACCCAACTCCGCCAGTTTCATTTGCGCATTCACCGAACCTCTCTTTAGTGAAAAATAAAATATGATTTTGTCCAAACTATGATTTTTTTTTCATAAAATGATTTTTTCAAAATCACGATAATCCGGGTGTGTCTGCAGTGTTCCTTCTAGCCAGCGAGTCTACATGAAGCACCAAAGCAGCACATTTTTAAAAAGACAGAGGTGGATAATATGAAGCACCAGAGCACATTTTTAAAATCTCACGAGGGAGTGGGCAAAGCAGAGGGCGCGCCAAAGGAATTCCCTGCTCTGGACCTCCTCGGGGAGGCTCTGCCGAACCCCTCACAGAACCCCTAGAGTTTGATGGAACCCAGGTTGGGGACCAGTGATTTAACTGCTTACTTTCATATCTCAAACCGAGAAAGTTTATCGCCCAGAACTTTTCCGGGAAATGAATCTCATTGGGAGAAGAATCTCATAGATTTAATACTTTTTCGTAATTTGTAAATTTCAGGTTTTCCTGGCGATAATGGCTTGTGCTACACCATTCCTAGCTTGTTCTACAGCATTAGCCATATTGTTTCAGTTTGGCATGAGATTCTCCTCAATCCTTTGTGTCATACCTTTCCTCGTCCTATCCATTGGTAAGAAATCTTTTTAATAGTATATAGAATGCAGAGAAGTGGAACTAATTAACGGGATTAAACGGAAATAGTATGAAATTAATTATTGCTTCAATACTTTTCCCTAATTTGTATAATTCAAATTTTCCTGGCTTGTAATTAAGAATCAGTATTTGCCAATTAATAAATGGTTCAGGTGTGGATAGTTCATACTTAATGATTCACGAATGGCAGCGAGTAACGAAGGAGATTCGGGACGGTAAGAGAAAAAATGAAGGTGTTGGACATCGAATGTCTGAGGTTTCTCTTGAAGATATTTCAACCTTGGTAGGCTGTTCTCTGTCAAATCATTGATACTTCAGGTACTCAGTGAAGTTGGTCCAGCAATACTGATCTCTACGATAACGAATATATTAGCTGATGCCGTGGGTTGCTTCACTTCTTCGCCTGAAATTCGTCTATTATGTATTGGGAATCTATTTGCCATGTTTGTTGCATACTTATATCAAGTAAGTGAGTGAGTGATACGTTCTACTTCCTGCTAGCTAAATAATTTCATTTATTTCATTACTTTCAGATGTTTTTTTATTCCGGTTTAATGTCTGTTGTGGGGAAATTCGAGATTGCAGCCGAGGGGACTGAAATCCATGAGGCAAAACTTCCAATACCTAATGGTCAAGTGAAGATTGGAAATTACGACGCAATAATGAGTGTAAATTTTTCCGCAATATTTTGATATTATTCCAGAAGGTCGTCGCAGGCTTTAATAGCTCCAGTTTTCAAGGTAAACAGATCGCAACAATTTTTATCTCCTGAATTTCTTCACTAATTATTTGTATTTTTCAGCGTGCAACTTCAAACTTCCATGATAAATCAAAGTTATATATTAGCAAATATATGAAAGTGTACGTGAATATAATCACTCGTCCTGCAATTGCAACAATTATTGTTATCTTTTACCTTACTTACCTTACTATATCTGTATGGGTATGTTCTTTTGCAGTTTTTACTTTTTCCACTTACGTATTACTCGGAAGAGAATATGCTGTTCTTCCATTAAATGGTTCATTACTTTAACTTTTCCCACTTCCCTTTGTTCATCCCAATTCTCAACGACATCCGTCCTCTGAAGTCTTATCAGACACCTCGATATAGATAGAGTGCACCGTGATCAAGTAATCCTTATTTTAGGGAATAACACGGATGAATATCAGCTTAACACCTCAGAAATTATTTGCACCGGACTCACCGCTAATAAAGGTTTTTGCTATCAACTACGTGCTAATGTCAGTGTGATTACTGATAATTCTCAGTTGTCTGATGCAGAAATAATTAGGATTTCCTTTATAGCTTGATCATCTACAAAAGGCATACCAACTGCCGATGTTTACGATGGCATCTGTGTTTGTGGAAACACCTGGAGATTTGTCGCAGAAACTACCATTCTTTCTGATAAATAATATGGTTCAGGACATCGAAAACATTGAGGGCAGTTGGGGTCCCACTGGTACCATGTATTTCATGCGTGATTTCATTGCGTTCCAGAATATGTTACGATGTTGGCTTTTATTTGTCTTCATTGCTATTCACCATATTAAGAGCAGAAGCATCTATCGATATCTGTATTCGTGATTACCGCTTCAGCAGAGAATGATTACGATTTCAACGATGACAGTGGTGATGCTAGCATTACAACAGTGAATCCCATGAATACTTTCAACTTCAACAATAAAGATCTAACAAATTTCTTGACGTGGCCAGAATATGAATTTTGGTCGAGCTTCGTTCAGTTGCAAAATATTAGCGCAGATGGAAAGTTTGTATTCAAACATAATTGATTTACAATTCAATTCTATATCTAACAATAATTAGAAAGAGAGAGATAGAGTGAGAGGCGAAATTATTGCTAAAATCCATTTATAGTTCTGTATTTCAGGGAGAAAAGGCTGCAAAGATTTCTCTTCACCACAGGTTTTCATGGAGAAAATTTGAAGAATTGGACAGAACGGGCGCAATTACTCAAACAATGGCGTGCTGTTGTGGATAAAGCTATTTAGTAAATCCTTATATCATACAAATGATGATTTCACTGACAGACGTAAGAAGATATAAAGGTGTATAAGCTAAATAAGTGATCATTTATACGATAATTCATCAGGAAACTCTGTTCATTTTTTTTTTTTTGGATCATAAGCTGAAATGTTAAATTAAACATTTTCCAGCCTATCACTTTCATCATTACAGCGAGTCGTTTCACGCATTTGTATTTCACGAAGATGCCTTCTTCCTGGATCTCATCGATAATATGGCAACGGATACGTGGCAGTCTATTGCGGGAACGCTGATTTGTATGACTGCGGTATGCCTCCTCTTCCTTCGGAATATGATTACAGTGGCTATTGCAACTGCTTCTGTTCTTTCTGTGTCTATCGGTACGCCAAGTTGATTTACCAAAAGTGTCAGGATTAAAAATTATAATCTGAACTGATGATCATCAGGTAGTTCGAAATAGAAATTCACGAAAAATTTCAATACTTTTTCCACCATATCTCATAGGTGTTTAAGGATGAGATGATCTTTAATCAGTGTCTCTATGTGAAAAAATTTAGAAAGTTTGATCGGTTCATTTCCCTCAAAAAAATGTTCAAAACTATTGCAGTTTTAATAACAGCAACTTACTCATTATCAAACAATTTGATTACTTGTCCTTCCAGGTATTTTGGGTATACTCTCCTGGTGGAGTGTTGAATTGGATCCAATCTCCATGGCTGCTATGTTGATATCCTGTGGTTTCAGTGTTGATATCCCAGCACATGTTGCTTATCATTACTGCAAAGCTAGTAAGCACTAAGCATCAAATAAGTCTGATACATTAAACGACCTATACCATCTCTTTCCTCTCTTTATCTGTTACTCGCATGATTGATATATTCAGGTGGAAAGTCGACAACTCAAGATAGACTTGGCAATTGTCTTACCTCGGTCGGATTTCCAGCATTGCAGGCAGCACTGTCCACTATTCTTTGCGTGTACAGCTTATGGTTCGCAGGACTCTATATGTCACAGGTATATTCATCAAAAAAAAAGCTTATTCGAATTTCCAACTATTTCAAATCTTAATAGTATGTCTTTTCAAATATCTCTTCTTCGGTTCTTCATGACATCACTAACTTTCAAATTCAGGTCTTTGTGAAAACTATGGTCATTTCTGTAATCTCATGCAATGTACACGGTCTAGTTGTTCTACCAGCTATACTCTCAATAGTTCAGCGGATTCGTGGTGAAATCAACTACAACGAAACAAACAGCAAGCCAACAACTAAACGTGCTGTGAATGAACGATTGAAAAAAATCCGGGAACGAATGACCAAAGCAGCAGAAATGAAGAAAAGTAATGGTCATCAGCCAGATTTGAAAATGGACCGACCAGCAATTCCAGAATCCTATGCTGTACCATAAAAATGGATTGGAATGTATAAGTTCGGGAATTGCGACATAAAAACGGGTTTCTTATGTAATCAGCTGCTCATCCTCTTGGCCTTCAACAAAAAATTAACTTCAGTAGAAGGAAATATCAAAACTGATCGAATTCATAAAAAATGCAAGTTTTGAAGAGATCATTTCATATATATATAGTTACCATACATAAAATATAACCATTTCTAATGTTACCTACAATCGAGGAAATGGGGTGAACATTTAGTCTACAATTTCTTCAATCGTATAGCTCTTCCTTCATATTCCATAATCCAAAACTTAATTATTCTTAGCATGTCAAACGAGGTCAACCATTGGGCACTCATATTAGTAATGATGATCGTATGACCTCGATTTCAACGATATAAACCTCATATACAATAGTAGATATTCACGGAGCTCTAGTTTCTCCGTAACACTCTAGTAAAAAAAACCCTGTTATTCGATTGCAACAACTTCCGTAAGCAATGAACATCACTACTCAATTTGTTTGGTTTAAATTTTATTCGAGCAACTATCAAATAATATTAACAGTTGCCAATGAGCATACATTTAACAAAAGGTTGAAAAAAAGAAAAAAAAAGACTAGGCGATCCAAATTTAAATACAGGCAGTATTCGAGGAAAAGTTCACCTCAATATTTACATTACAGTTTAGTCTGTAAACTTCGTTTCGAAGGCATTTTAATTTTATTTACGGAGTGTGATGGCACTGAAAATTGAATCATCAAGTACCATGCACAACATATGGAAAAGAGCACGACATTAATCCACTTAATCCAGCCTTTGCTCAATTATACCTGCTGCAATAGTCTGCCCCGCACAACGCAGCGTTACTCGACCAAGTGCTTTACACAATGAATATTGTTCTAAACTCACAGCTTGTTCTGTTCGTATTTCAATTATTCCACTCATATTTTTTGTCAGTGCTCTAAAATATGGAAGAAGTCATCGAATAGTTAATAAAAATTGGCAATTACTACAACTGATCGTTTTTATGTTTTCATGCCATACAAATATAGCTAGAAATAAGAGTAAATGCCTATATAATACCATCCTTTTTTCTCCTTTTCGTTTTGCGAACCTTGGGATTCATTAATCTTAAAAAAGGAAAACGCGATGAATAAAAGAATGAAACAGAAAGATATTAAGTAAAAGAACCTAGGTTTCTGTCTTATCACTTCACCCGTGGACTTATTCAACGCCGCTTTCAACACTGTAATAGTGCAAGGCTCACATAAAGAATGTGCGAAAAGTTCAGCTTTAGTTCCCTTTATGATCGGAACGACAATTTCGAAAACAACAATACGCACCAGATATTTTTTCCCAGGTATAAGACATTCCTGCAAAACATTCCCTACTTCCTGCATTCAGATAGTTTAAATATAAAAATATTTAGAAAGGTAGGATCGATCATGGACTATTTCCAACCAAAATTATGTAATAAACAGAACTGCTAGCTACAGAAAGCGCATATAGGACATCCTATCCGAAATAATACACTGGATTCATGATAAATAATGTTTTATACTGCTCGGTAAAAGCAAAAAAATTTCACTTTTCCAAGAGTTTTTAATCTCACTACTACACTAGAGTAATAAGTAGAAAGCGAATAATGTAGAAAACATGATTTTTACTTGTCCACCACGACACAGAACGTAACCAATGCTCATGGAGTCGGGATCAATATTTGAGACAGGTGCTAGCGTCACCGTAACCTGGTCACCAGCAAAGCCAATGTCTTTCCTCGACTTTGCATCCACAACTATTTCTGCAAACAGATCTTATGTACAAACTACATGCTTTGAAAATTCACAATTCTGCACTATTTTCTTTAAAAATTTTAAACTAGTTTCAAGTAGATGTAAGCAGAAGACTAGAATATTGTAGTACTTTATTCGAAACATGAACACATTAAATTAGGAAATGCACGATCACAATACCTTTAATAATCACAGGGTCTGCATTTGGCATCACGTACACTTTCTCACCATTTTCTATGAAACCACCTTCGATTTTGATGCTTGCTACAAGCGACGCCTTCGAAACCTTGTATATATCATTTATAATAGCTCGGAAATTGCGATCTTGTGATCTTACTGGGACCTGCAGCTCATCTAAAAATTCAACGCAGTTAATCGACTTTATATTCCATCTCTTTTGTAACAATAAGTTTACAACTCATGCTAAAATATGAAGAATACTTCTTTCAAGGATATTGATACTGATAATGTCTTTATCTGAAACAAATTTGATATACTCATGCACATGCTCCAAAACTTCTTTTACCTATTACTTGAAGCAGAGTTGGTCCTCGGTACCACGTGCACAAATGGTGACCAGCACATGACGCTTCCGTTAAATTAATTCCATCAAGTCCTGAGAGCGGAACAAATTTAACTTTTGAATATGCAGCCTGCTTCCTCAGAAAAACCTTCAACGAGGTACAGACTGCATCGTACCGCTGCTGAGCCCAATCCACCGTATCCATCTTATTTATGGCAACTATTAATTCACCTACTCCTGCAAAATAATAAATGCTAGCCCTCTTTCAGCATCATATTAGCACTCACCTAAATATTCAAAAATTTTGAAACAGGATAGAATCTTCACAAACAAAATCTTGATATAAATCTTTTTAAAGAAAGCTCCTATATTAATTTACTGCGCAGCAAAGCAAAAGCATGCCCAGTGATCTGAGCAAAATAGCGTGTTCCCTCGTCTGACCTCCCTGATCGAATCCCGTTTCAAATTCTCCATGAGTTGCGTTGATAACTAGTATACCAGCATCTGCTTCTGCGGCACCTGAAGCATAAAATTCAACATCCTAATGACTGGGCTACGACTCTAATAAATATGGGATTTACCAGGTAACAAATAGTCACAGGACAATGTGATGCTCACAATGGCTTTAATCTTCAGCAGTCTTAAAGCATAACGTTTTACAAAAAAAAGTAGTAAATGAGTCAAAAAAGAGTACCGGTAATCATGTTAGGAATGAAGTCCTTGTGACCTGGTGCATCTAAAACGAAGATTCTTCGATTTTCAGTTTCAAAGCTTGTTCGTGCAATATCCATTGTTACACCGCGTTGTCTCTCTTCCTAAGCTAGACCCATTACCCGTATCAAAGGAAATTATATATCCAGGTCAAAAATATCATTTCCATAAAGAAATTATTAGCGTTTTTGGTGCTCAAAAGTTTAATACTGATACCTGCGTATCGTCAAGAACCCAAGCATATGCAAATGATGCTTTGCCACTTTTAGCTGATTCTTGTTTGTATTTATGCATAGTTCGTTGATCGACACTACCCAACTGTAATATTAAATCTTATGCGGCAATAATAAAATTTAATGACAGAAAAGTAAGATTACTGCACGAAATTTTATTTTTTAATTATTCTCTACAAAGAAATCACAGAGAGCCTAATTCACTTACGGAAACAATCTTTTATCATATCAAGCAAAACGTGAGTGAAATGAGAAGCAATAAAAAAATGAGAAGCAAAAGACATATTATTTTTCAGGTATTTAATAAAAAGTATATCAAATTCTTCCAGAAAGTCAAATCTCATATTCGCATAATGACATGACAAGCAAGACATAAAAAAATGAGAAGCAATAAATTTTTAAAAATCCGTGATTTACACTTAGTTATTCAAAATGATTTTTATTGTGAGTTAAACTGATACAAAAGGCATACCTGGTACAGAAGATGCCCCATCAGTGTACTTTTACCGGCATCCACATGACCGACGATGACCAAATTAACCAATGGCTTTTTTTCTTGCAAAAATTGTTTTGTTCTGAAATACTTTATAATTTACGGCTTTTTAAAACATTTTTCGAAACAATTTAGTTTTTCCCTCAAAATAAAGACAGTAACAAAGGGCCTGAAATATTAATGTAACCTGACTTTGGTGGTTGTATAGCATTTCGTGCAGTATCAAGCGCAGTTAGGCGTCCACTACTACCATGCGTTCTTAAAACTTGTCCCGATGATTTTTTCTCACGCATATTTCCTTTTACTTCTTCATTCAAACACATGTTTTCCAATTGTAACACGCTTTGCAAGTATTCACTGCTACCATTCTGTTACAGTAAAACATAAAATTTAATAAATCAGTAATACCAATGCTTATTATCGTACACTGCCAGCTATTGAAAATTCAATACCAATATTTTTAAGGTTTGCTAATCCATTAAAAAACAGATGTTCCAAGCACATTAATCAAGGCTACAATTAAAAAAAAAGTGACAGGTAATATCAAATTAATATGTAGCAACTTACTTTGTTCGCTTTTTCCATTTCTCGCTTTTTAACCTCCAGAAGAAGAGTTTTCTTACTCTTATTTCGCAGTGGTTCGTAAACTTTCGACGCATTTTTTTGTGCTAACTCTAAACTTCAAAAAGTGTTCAACGTGTAGCATAAGATATGAGAGCACTACATTTCCGAATAGAAATTGATCAAATCTCTACCAGTTTCTCGAGATCTCCGAAAACTTGTCGCTGCAACGGAAGAATCTCCAGAATCATCAACAGTATCATTAAGCAATTTCGAAACACCTTCTTCCGGGATGAAATCAGCGATGCGAAAACTAACTTTGTTACTATTGAAAGAGTTCGTATGCGCCCGTTTATATATGTATTCTTCTATCAAAAAAAATTGGCGATATACAAAACAAGCTCTAAAATCACATGGAAAAAATTGCTCAGAATAGAAAATTAAATACAATAAAATTTATTGTGATGAACAAGACAAGAAAATAAATGATGGATCCATACAATCAAGCACGAAGAGTGCACTGAGCTTCAATGAAGTAAGTAACGAGTCATACACATTAGAATGAGCTTACTAACTGCGAAGAACTTCAATAACTTGTCACACAGGTATGTAATTCTAGTAAAAAATAATTAAACAAAGTTAAACGGCAACTGCAACGTTAATCGAAGAAAAGTTCAAGAAAGCGACATCTGTGTTTATACTGGAGTCCTTTAAAAATGTGAAAGGGTCAGAAAAAGGTACCTGCACCCGAGGAAACTGCTTCATCATCGGTTGAAATGCTATATCGGTGAAATTCTTCGTCATCCTCATCATCTCGCTCTTAAATATGAAATCAAATAATAGCGAACTTTTCATTAATCATTACTTATCCATCCGCATGGACTGCTTTGCAAAATATAATGTTATCTAAAACGAAGTAATTTTGATGTGAATAAGACAATATGTATCAATCTACAGAGACTATATTAATGGGAAAGAATGCAAAGACAATCTTAATCAGCACTGATACCGGCACATTAACAACTAAAAACAAATAACAGCAATGATACTAACCCTCGTCATAATTCATATTACGTACATTGCGATGTCGAGACATCTCTGAGCTTCTGAAATCAACAATGTACACATACTGCTTAATGCTAAACAGAGACTAGAATTCCACACATGCATTTAATTAATTTATCTTTATTTAATATAAGTGGCATACCGAATGAGGTATTATGATGCGATATTCAACCTATTGTGTTAAAATCAGAATGCGCGAAGAGGTGTGGATTATCAGCATCACCTTGTTATAAAGCGATTTCAGCTGATATTCTCGAAACACTTCATCAAAAATACTAAAAATGACACGTGGAATGTCTGTGTAATTCAATGAAGAAAACCAAGTGATGCCAACCCAATAACGAAAAAGACGTCACAAAAGCCACGCATTCCAATGTTCACGCACGTTATGAGGTCAAGCCTGAAGCATACGCAATACAAAAACCGACCAACCGTGAAGTACAATTACGCCTACAATTCATCTCGCTGAAGCCTTTGGCTACAGCCAAGAAAAAATCTGTTCGACACATCGATCTCGTGAACCAAAGGAAAGGAACACCACCGGAAAGACCGTAATCCTCGAATGACCTCACGTGAAGATATTCGGATGTCACGTTTATTGCAACACTTACAACCAAAGAAATTAGGCGAAAATTTCATCCCAGAATAG
>JABVXS010001977.1:0-10602 GCA_013365335.1 Madathamugadia hiepei | reverse complement strand
CATCGCGTTTCCTGTAAAGCGCAGATGTCGATATTTCGTTGCTTCAGGATTTCCACAAGTTCACCTAGTCTACCCGTGAGGGTTCCAATGTTTAAAAATAAAAAAAAAAATTTTGGAAAGAATTTTCAAACTAAATTTAAAATTAAAAAATTTCGTCAAGCAGAATGCTTCTCTCACCCTGTCTTTCTCATTTACTCTTTCTATATTATCTTGAAAAAAGTTGGAAACATCCTTTTAGTTTCTTTGTATTCTGCAATAATTCATAGAAGTTCCGTTGGTCATTCAGGTTCTCAGTTTATTTACATCACAAAGAGCGGTTATTCTTATTTCATTTGCTTTAACTTTTCCGTCGGTTATCTAACTTCCGGTCATTTGTGATGACCTCTTTTAATGCTATCAAATCGTCATTTCTTCTTTCTAATGATTATCATCGCAAATTACCTTTCTCTCTTCTGTTTCCTCTTCCAATCAACAGGAATTGATGCAACCAAGAAAAAATGAAATAACGGCAAATATTGATTTAGCAAGAAATTCATTATCAAACAAAGTATTAAAATTTTCATTCGCATCGTTATAAGTAAGGGAAAATTCACATCTTAATTTGATAGAAAGGAGAAGTGCCGAAAATTTAACTTACTGATGAAGTAGAAAACGAAAAATAAAATTTCATCCCTTACAAAATGGCATTAAAAAATCATCCAATTTTAATTTCTCAAAAATTGCTTGGATAATTGATTCGAAATTGAATAGTGTATGTTCAAATTTTTCAGATAAAAATTCAAAATGAAAATTAGTTTCGAAAAGATACTCGAAAGTATTCATACCAAACAAAAATAAGCAATTCCAATTCTTCGTATATTTGCTAAGCTATTTGTTTTCTGGAGTGAAAATTAAATAAGACGTTTGTCTTGTGCTTCTCACGAATTCAAAATTTGAAAAAATATAAGTTTTCTACCAAAAACTTTTTTCACATTATTTGGCATTCGTGAGCAAAGTTTTTTCAATCTTGACAAATACATAATTTAATTAATGAGATGAAATCAAAAGATGGTAGCAATTCAAAAGAGGATAGCACTAATTGGATAGAATTGATGTCTTTCTCGGGTATTTCGAACGCTGAAAAAATTTAAATTTTTGAAATTCTTTCTTTTAGAAATAAAAAAAAGTTCTAAATATGAAAGTTTGGCGAAAGAAATGAAAGGGAAATTTTTAAACTTTTCTATTAAAAACTTCTTTTTACTAATTAAAGCTTATAGCAATTTGTTGTTTGCTGTCTAAAAAGTTTTGAACTGAAACTTTCATGGTTTATCAAAAATTAATTTGCAAAATTTTATGATATTTAATAAATGCTGATCAATCCGGTCTCAGTGTCTCCTATGCAATAATTTATGGATAAATTTCCGGAAATTAAATTATAATGATGACAATTAAGTTTCTTCCACCCTGAACGATAAACTTTCTTTTCGCTCTCCTCCAAATATTTTTCAACTCTTTCAAAGAAAAAATAGTTTCATTTATTTTTTTAAACCAAAAAAATGGATTTCTTGTTAATCGTGGAATAGCCGAATGCCAATAATTGAATCCTTGATGATTTAAGATTTAAGATTAACCCATTTTGTTGAATCAAAAATTGATGAATTATGGTTTGTTATATTAAATCATACATTTTTGTGCTTATTCAGCATTGTAAGCAAGTGACGATTAATTGATTAAATAAAATCATTGAAATAATTCAAGTTCAAAGAACATTTCCATTTTTTCGGTTATTATGAACCAGATCATTTCTTACAATAATATGCAATTATAAAAATAAAAAAAGGAAATGAACAAGCACAAGCAAACAACAATTATTATTTATAACACAGAAAAAAATCATAAAGTAATTAATTATTTTTCACGAGAAAATCTAGTTAAATAGAAATAAATCACTGAAAATTCAATGAACTATTGTTAATCAATGAGCTTTATCTTTAATTATGACTGCATCCCTCAACTATCACTTTATCTTTAATCATGACTGCATCCCTCAACTATCACTTTATCTTTAAACATGACTGCATCACTCAACTATCACTTTATCTTTAAACATGACTGCATCACTCAACTATCACTTTATCTTTAATCATGACTGCATCCCTCAACTATCACTTTATCTTTGAACATGACTGCATCCCTCAATTATCACTTTATCTTTAAACATGGCTGCATCACTCAACTATCACTTTATCTTTAAACATGACTGCATACCTCAACTATCACTTTATCTTTAATCATGACTGCATCACTCAACTATCACTTTATCACTTTATTTTCAGTAAAAATGTATCGCATAAAGATGTCGCAGCATTTTTGCTCCAATCATTTTCTCAGTTATTAAAATTAAGTTTTTTGTAATTAATTGCAATTAAAATTTCCATTTAGCATAATTACTTTTCAACAAAGATTTCACTGTCTGCCGAGCTTATCATTCTGTTTACAATTTTTGATTTCATCTTATTCCATGACAATTGCTCGATTTTGGTGGCTTTTCGCAATAACTGATAAACTGATAATTCACCAATTCCTATTAATTTGGCAAATAGTACCACCGTATTTTGTCAATTGCGCACAACTTTTGAATACTATATTTCGTCATTTGCGCATGGAACAATGCTGCTTCGTAAAATTATAGTTTGAGCGGAAATTGAAAACATTTGTTGCTCTGAAGGGAAAATTGAAATGAAATGAAATGGATAAAGTTTCGTGAGCATCGAAAAAAATTTCTTTAATAAATTCTTTTAACTTAAACTTAATTTACATGCATGCATAAGCTACAGTTTCAATTGGTCACCAGGCTGAACCGAACAAATGAACGTATCGAGGACCGGAGATGATGATTACAATGACGCATAGGTGGTCAGTATGGGTGGGTGGTCAGTTGAATTGTTCAGTTCCGTCCGGTTACCCTTTTCTTGCGTTTCCTCTTCATTTTCTTCTGGAGTTGCTTGCAAATATTCATTCGAGCAGTTTGTACGAGCTGTCGCAATACATTGGTTCAAGTGATTTTGAAGCATTTCGCAAACCTGAAAAATTAAATTTTTCGGTAATTGTTTTCATTGTTTTAAAAAGTGAAAACAAAATTTTCACTGCAAAAAATAAAAACTAATTTTAAATTGCAATCAATTCGGTTTACATTATTAAATTATATCGAACTGTAATATTTCAAAATTTTATTAGTAAATTAAAAAATGAGAAGAAAAATTTTTTGAAGAATTTCAAGAACGATCGTTTCTAAATACACAAACACAGTATATACATAAACTCAGGTGATGTATGCTATCATTTAAATTTTATGGAAATGATTGAATTTAAAATTTTCAAAGCACTAGAATGATGCTTCTTCAAAATTACACAGTCAGTAAACATCACAAAGATTCTTGTTGACTGCAATTCTTTTGTTTGCAGTAAGACGATTTTTCTTGCAAGCAAAAATTTCGAAAGTAAGCTTATTCGTTGGCAATTGTCGCATACTGTCATCTGAATCTTACGGACACTGCAAGCAAGAAATGTAGTACATGAAGGGGTCATTGATCGGCGGGATCATTGGCCATTGATCAATTAGTCCGTTAATGTCGAGAATTTATGGACAGTGTGGATGTGTGGAAGACAAGTTGTGGATGATGACTAAGCTTTTAATGAATGGAAGCACAGTGTATGGTCAAAATTTCTACTTCGAGTAGTTGATTCTACTCGACCGTGCAATATTCAATTATCTTTTCAATCACTGCTTCACCCTTCTTTTCTTGGCTATCTTCAGACCATTGTAATCCTTTCTGTTTCATTTAGATCATCATGATCTCAGCTTTTAGAGTCATTAATTTTGGTCATACAGCTTGGCTAAGTGTTTGCAAACTTTGTATCGATTTAGACCACAATACATTTATTTAAAAAAGAAAAAATAAATTCAATTCAATTATTAAGTTCAAGCTCAGCTAATTTTAAAAAAAATTGGTAATTCAGGCCAAAGTAATAAATCCTTTCAAATTGTAATTTTAAGGGAAAGCATAAAATCTCATCTGTGCAGCAAATTATTTAATTAACTAATGAGATAGAATTACCCATTTTTCGAAAAATTGAAAACAATTTGAAATAGGCCTTAAATTTGTAGTGCCTCTTATTGTTGTGATAATCAGTTACAAATTAATTAATTGCTCTTACCACTGGCAATTCATTAATCGAATACTATCAAAAAGCTTTTTTGAGAAATCACAAAATTAAAATATGAAATCTGAGAAATTTTATTTTAAATTAAGATTTATAATTGAATTATTCGCAGTAGCATTGTAGATAAATAATATAAAAAGGAAATTACAAAAAATTAAACTAATTTTAAAATTCGCCCACCATTTTTTCTTTCTATTCTATTAATTTTAGCTTTCCTTGAATGGAAATAAATTAGAAATATATTCCTCATTAATTAGCATAATTATCATTTGTAAGATGAAATTTCTGATTTATTTTCCTCTTTCCTGAAAATTTAAAAATTGAAGAATTCTCATTTATTTTTGTATAAGAAATAAGCAAAAAAAGAAAAACAAACTGTTCCGATATTTGACTAATTTTAAATTAAATGGAAAAATTAATTAAGAAGTTTATTGCGAATGTTTGTCGCCGAGAAGTACGGGAGTATCAAGAATTCATTCGGAAACGAATATTATTAGACCGAATACTATTTTATTTCTGCCTTACTGAAGAGATACCTTTGCAAACTTCAGTCAGTTGTAGTTTTTTGGAACAAAAAAACTATTATGTAATTTTCATTGCAAAAATTAATTTAGTTTCGAAATTTTTTGAAAATTTCATAGATAAAATTTATAAATTCCATTCAGAATTTTCATTTCGTACTTTGTTGGGAGAAAAAATAAGTACTATTGAAACATATTTAAATATTACGTTGAAAAATTGAGGAAGAAACGGAGAGCTCGAAGCCTATTCATTTTATTAATGTTTACTTTGATCTCTGTCTTCGATTTATTCAACACTTTTTGTTGCACTAGAAAATTTAGAAATTTAGGCTTCATTCCAGGATATCAGAGCCTATATTCGAATAGCACTTGCATAATCCATTATAAATTTTGTCATAAAAAGTTTTGGAAAATTTTTTAAAGGCTCTCTGAAAACATTTTGAGGTCATAGGCCAACCGATAATACTCACATATCTGTTAGAAAGCAAGTAAAAAGCTCTGAATTTTTTTAAAAACAATTCCTATTAAAATTTTCAAAAACAATTGCTAAAAATTGTATATCAGTGTTTGAAACAAAAAATAATTTCTGACTTTCTCTTGAAAAATTGTTTCTGCCCACTTCCTTAGCAGTTTTCAAATTTTTATCACTGACTATTGAATTTTTAGATTTTTTCAAATTTGAAAATTAAATTTAACCAATCGAAATATTCAACTTGGAAAGAAAAACTATTTAAGCGGTTTCATTTTTTTTCTAAATAAACATTGAATTAAGCTGTGTGAAAGTGAAAAAGTAGTAAAACTTTGGGATGACAAAGGCTATAAAAGCTTTTCCCGGCACTTAAAGGTCGAGAGCATGCGGACAAATGTCTACGTTCCTTTTCCTTTTTTCGAACGAAATGTTTGTCCGGAAAAGAGCTTTTTCAACCGCAGTGATTGTTTTATGCTTTCCGGTTAGGTCAATTCTGGTCATCTTTTGGGAAAAGAAAAATCAATAATTATTGAGTAACATCATTAAGACTGTTCGGTTCGAAAAGCAATTCCGAAAATATTTTTTAGGCAACAAATTTGAACTTCGCTACTAAAAATTCAAAGTTTTTTTCCCAAAAATTTTTGAAATGCATCGCTTGATGAAGAAAAATTAATGACATGATTAAATTCAATGAGCCATTTCCTATTAGCACTATTTCTTTTTCAGAGATCAAAATTAATTTCAGAAATTTGAATTTTTGTAGGATTCAATTGATTGTTGTTGTTGTTGTTATTCTTCTTCTACATGGTCATCAACAGAAAAAATTTTACAAAAGTTAAAATTTTTAACAATTTTATTTTTCATTTGAAATTCTCTTTTCTTTCGCCTTTCCCTCCAAGAAGAAGGTTTGCATTTTTATGTAAATAAATGAAAGGTCAAGCTGACGAAACGGGTGACAACTGGAGTGGGTTAGGTGTCTTTTTAAAAAAGGCGGAAAAATCGATATGTGAAGGTAAGGGAAAGAAAAAGGCAAGGAGAAGGATGCAAGGAAGGTCGAATTCATCCGATTAAATGGTACTAATAAATCATTGACAAATTCTACAAGGGCTGCAAGAGAAGAGGTATGTTGGAGAGCTTTTGTCACCGTTATAAATTTACGACATCGATCAACCTGATCGGTCAGTCGATATGTGAAGGTAAGGGAAAGAAAAAAGAATAAGTGTTAGTAATATTAAATGTTGAAAAGTAATCGAATACACTTTGATATATTTTTAATCAATTTGTTAGGGTAATTATCCAAGAAAGAAAAGAGATGAAAAGGAGGAAAAAGTATTTTAGCGAAAAAACGATAACTTTTAAATTGATTAATGCTGGTAGCCATGAGCTATTTTTATTTTTCATAACAAATCATCCAACTATTTTGGATCTTTGAAATTTTCGAATATTAATTTCACATTTCATTCTGCTATATTAGTTCTGAAAAAATATTCAGCAGTGTTCCTTCCCTTGCTAAAATTGTTTTCCGATTTAGTGAAGGAGAAAGTGAAAGGAGAAAAGAGACAGGATAGCATCTTCTCTGAATAAATGAAATGCTCTGGATAACGACTTGAAAACATCCCCATTGCATCCAAAATAGTCTGCGTTAGAATTCAAAAAAATCACTTACTTCTGATAATGAGCAATTAAAAATTAAATGAAACAAAATTTAAGAGAGAAATTTTCCTTTAAAGAAAGCTTAAAGCTTTCTAGTGCTAATTAATGCTCGTATAATTGGTTTTCAACTTAACTAAACAAGCATTATTCGGTTCAAAATTTTCATTGAAATTTCTTCTTTACACTTTATTACTTACTGAAGTTCTATCATTGCGAAATCAGAGTTATATCAAATGTTTCACTGATTCAAATCGTAAAAATTAGAATTCTTCGGCAAAAAAAATGAATTTTTTCCGACTGAAATTTTTTTTCCAATATTCTGAATGATTATTGCGAATAATTTGGAATATCCTTGTTGTAATAATTGCTGGCAGTAATTAATGATGGATCAGTGCTCTGCAACATGTGCTTGGTATTTTCCATGAATCATCTCATTATTTGTCTCAAAATTGATAAATTACCATTAGCATGCTTAGGCTTATCTCGCAAATCAAGAATTACTGATATTTTGACACATACAAATCCATTTCTTCGTTCTACTAAATTTAAAGATTAATTACCAAAAAAGCCATAATCATTAATTTAAAAATGCATAATTTTTCGTTTCAATTATTTTTCAAATTTTAAAATGAAATCTTTTAAACCAAAAACAGGTTATAGTTGGGGAAAAGAGAAGCGGTTAAATGAATTACATTATGCAACATTGACGAATGAATCAGCGGTCTAGCAGACTGGTAAGAATTGAGGATTTAAATTAAAATCAAATCCTTAAATTTAATTACGAATAGAAAAGGCAGCCTGAAATGTATGTGATGAAGTGAACGAAACGATAAACATCCAAGAAATTGTTGATCGCAGTTTTGTAAGAAATTTATATTCCTACCTGACAGATCACCTGCCCAATAATCACAAACCCAGTCATATAAAATTAGAATACAATAAGATAGAGAAAATTTTTTAGATGTCAATAAATAAAATTGACGGATATGATTTTATTATTTAATTAATTAGTGAATTGTAATCAATTTAGAAGAAATGCAATGAATTTTAAAATTATAAAATTCACGTATTTCAAATGATAAAATTTAAAAAACTGTTTCATCGGATATTATCGATTGAAAATTTTTGAATTTAATATGAATAAAATGAATTTTAAAATAGGAACTACCAAATTGAAGTTTTAAAAAACTCAAGCATTTTTAACGAAATTAAATTAAATTCAAAAAAAATTCGGCGACAGGGAATTAAAAATTGTAAAAATTTGCAAAATTTGTAAAAAAATGACAATTGCACTTTTTCAAAATTGATTTTCGCTTACCAAGTTTAAGGTTGAAATAAAAAAGTTTTTGCTGACAGAAATGACTAAATTCTTTCGATCGAAGTTAGATTAATCTTTGGTTTTACGTAGTAGCTAAATTAACTGCTAAATGCAATTAGTTGAATCGATGTTGCATATTGGGGGAGATTTGATGAGATCAGAAACCTTAAGCTTATTCTCAATCGATCCTAACCACCAGGCCTGCCATTTGTTCAACCTTTCCCTTGTGGATTTGTGACAGACAACTTAATTATATTCGGATTTGAGATAAATCTCTTCCATCAAATAAACAATAAATCTGATAAATTAGCTTTTGGAAAATTTTGAATTGATTTCGAATTTCGTCAGTTAGTTTCATTTGTAAGTGATATTTGTTATTATTGTTTTTATTATTATTAATTAATATTATTATTGTTAATTTCGTTGCTGCCATTGAGGATTAATTTGTAATCAAATTTGAATTGAAATGTAATTTAACTTTCAACTCAATCACATTTACCACAATTTAAGTAAAAAATATATACATTTTTACTGGATAATACGGGAAACTTAGAATAATTAAGTTAATTAGTGTAAAGAAATAGAACCTTAATGGAATCATGAAGCATAGCATCGTACACAGTCGCATCGAACAGGCAATTATCCAATGAGCGTGCGGCAAAGTTGCTGGTATCAACGATGGCGTGCTTCGGGATTGAACGAGCCACACGTGGTTGTACGTCAGCTAACGTCTCCAATGCTTCCATGAGATATCCTGGATTTCTGTGATTCACTGCGTCAACTGAACTGGCCTTCTTCGCCAACAGTATCGGACTTCTTTCGGTCATATTCCGACTTTCGCTTTTCGACCGGACATTCGGTACAGTACTCGACTGCGTTGGTACCGGCTCCTCAGTACTTAGTTGTTGATGTTTATGAGAATTATTGCGAAACCATTTGTTGTCCGGAAATATGAAGTCAGTTCTGTCGGAAAGTTTAGCTTGTTGTTGTAGAAGTTCTTGTTGTAGTAGCTGCTGTTGCTGTTGCTGTTGGTACAATGGTTGTTGTGATGGCTGAAATTCTTTTGTCTGCAATGGTACCATATTTTCCGAACTTTTCCAGGTACCATTACCATTGATATCGGTGTTGCTTGTATAACTGATCACTTTCCCATTTTTTAAAAATTGTCCGACAGGGGCTGAGGCAATCTTTTTATTTTCATCCAGCAATTCCGTCACACTTTTATTTGACCGTTTCTTCCTCGAAAATAATGATAAAAACGAAGAGGAATTTTTCGTAGATCGATTATTATCCGGCAGCATGGTCAATTTTGCAAACAGAAATGCGGAAAAAAATTTTTTTCACAAATATCAAGCAATGATTCAATGCCGCATGATACAGTTTAAATATATACCGGTGTGAAATGAGAATTTAAAAATCTGAAACAAGCAGAATTGTTCACCGCGTTTGAATCTTTTAATCTGCGACGCGTAGGTTTTTAAAAATAAATTTTAGCGTACGTCGGTGGGATAGTTTCAACAAAAGCTTTAAAGTCGGTGATTCCATTGGAATATGTGACAGGTAAAGGTGGCGACAGTTTACCGTCGTCAAAATATATTTGTGAGCACTGAAGTTATAAAAATATATGAACGGAACAAAGGAATTTACAATATGAATGAAACCGGCGGAATGTAACATTAAAGGATTAACGATCGAATATTTCGTTGAAATGGAATATTAAAAACCGAAAAATGGGCTAAAGTATGAAATTTCAAGACATTAATAAATTTAAAACAATTCGAGAAAATAGGTGTAAATTTGGAAATTCAAATTGAATTAAACTGGGAAATTTACTTTGTTTTGATATAAATTTAAAAAGATTTAAATAAAATTTTTTTCTTAACTTTAGTTAGACATTTACCATTTATTCGAGAAATTTGTGGTAAGTGAAATCAATTTTTTTTAAGAAATAAAATTTTTTATTTTAAATTTAAATAAAGTTTTTTTTCTTAACTTTAGTTAGACAATCTCTCGAATTTTTACATTTTGAGAAATAAAATGAAATTTGAGAATTCAATCATTTTGGACAAATCTCGTCTGCAGACTCCTTAAAGCGGCCAGGAAGAAAGAGCAAGAGAATAGACAATCTCTGACAATCTCTCTCAACCACCATCCTTATCACCACCAATGCAATCATTATCCTCGCTACTATTACCATAGTGGCATAATCACTGCTGTCACATCATCACTATCATTATCATCATTGTCATTACTGTCCTCATTATCAGCACTTCCAGCATCGCACTGAAATTGAGGGTTATGTGAAGTGAGGGAGGAAAGTGTAACTAACTGCCAAGTGCTAAATGCACCGTTCCCTCCTATTTTGAAATGCTGTGTGTGTGTGTGTGTGTGTGTATGTGTGTGTATGGGTGCGTGTGTGTGTCTATGATTGTGTCTGT
>JABVXS010001975.1:0-10614 GCA_013365335.1 Madathamugadia hiepei | reverse complement strand
GTCGTTTATCCATTCTTTAATTGTGTCCAACCTACTGTCAGTCGGATATCCCTTTGTCTGTAATCACGCTTGTGTGTCACTTATTACCTGTTGTAAGTCACACCTTTCCCTTACGAACAATTCTTTACCCCTTCCACGGGGTTGGTCTGTCAATAACTTACACCCGCGACGGTTTTCCCGTTGTAAGCTCCAACTTTGTCTTCATCTCAGCTTCGTACCCTATCATCGGATTTTGTGCTTACTCTGCTTAGAAGCTGAACTCCTTGAGTCCGATTCACTTGGCACAAAAAACTTCATCATCGTCAGTCTCCTCGAAATGAAAACAATTAACTGTTTCATGTCAGTTTATTGTTGTGAGTCATCTGAAAATTCGAAGATTATCCTTCTACATCACAAGCATATCGTTTTGCTTCATTAATAAATTAATTAGAAATATGGAAATGTACAAAATGAATGAGTGAATGGAGAAAAACAAATGTTCAGGAAGTGACTGAGGTGATATGATTGGGAGAAATTGGGAGGAGCTGGAGGTGAAGTGGGACCGGGGAAAAAACAAAGACAACGGATAATTAAAAACATAAATGAATTTCATAAAGTGAATGAGTGTGAGGGCGGGTCGAGACGATAAAATTACTAATTAAGTTGAATTGGAATTGGTTTCCAGATTTGGTTAAGATGTAAACGCAATGAGAAGAAACGGTGCAGAGATAGAGAGGGGCAGATTCATTCGTTTTCTTTTGCAAACTTTTTCCTTTATTTTATAGAAATATAATAGTAAAGATCTGTTGTACTATTGGCAGACGCAAAAGGAATTCAGTTTACAGTTTTAATTCTCTTTTCCGACTGCTTTGGAAGCAGAAAAGAAATCTATGAGACCGAATTAACCCTTATTGAAAATTCTGATAAGTTGTGAAACGCTCCTCCCTCATAGCAACATTTCAGTGCAGTGCGACAGGAATCGCTGCAGAACACATTAGCGTTGTATTTTTTTCGCACAGAAATTATAGTTTTGTCGATCGAAGTCGAAAAAAAATTGTACTAATGAGAATATTTGAAATTTTGGAAAACGTTTAAATGCCAAATCTTTTGAATGAGACACGGTTGTTGGATACACTTCTTTCATTTCTTTACCATATAATTTCAATTATAACGTCAGAAATCTTGCCTATACGTTTTGCGATATATTTCTTCCATTGATTACATCAGAATTTTTACCCAAGTTTTTTAAATTCAATGTATTTGCATCTCACTGTTTGAATATTTATTACGAAATCTTCGCTGTTTATTTCAGCAAAATTCAGTGTCAGAATAATAATTAAATAGTGAATAATAATGATAATTATAAGAGTAACTATAATGAAATGTCGTTGTTAATTTAAAGTGAAAAAGTCGGACTTCCCAAAAAGCAAAACCATTGTTACGAGAGACATATTTGCGTAGTTGCATGCAAAGTTTTCATGTCAAATTGACTTTGGAGTTTAAACAAATTTCACATAACAAAAAAAAAGAAAAAAGCCGAAAGACCATTGCATAGCGAGAGAATCACAGACTGCAAACTGATTAACACAGAAAGTAAAGAATAAGTGAAACAGTCCAAAATTTCAAAACAGAAGAGAAGGCTTAATTGATGATTTTAATTTTATGAATCAAGCACTCCAAAAAAACCACTGATTTTATTTAATCAAGGCGATTTAATTTAATTCCTTCGCGAAGACGGAAAATATTTTTGAAACGTTGGCTACTGATCGTCTATGGCTTGATTAAGTTTGCTTTCCAATAAAGTGCTTTTTTGGAGTCTTTCACGAGGGTTGCTTTGAAGTGAAAGCAGCTTTGCTAACTAATGAAAGTCGATTAATTAATGCACAAATACATATTGCACTAGAAAGAAAAACAATCAAAAGTAAATTTCGATGAAGGCAAAAAAAAAAAATGAAAACGGATATCAGTGAATAACACAAATTATTAACTAACAGAAATAAATAAATTACTGAAGTGAGATGCTCCGCCTCTCTTTTCTATCTATCAAAATATTAATTATTAAGGAATTGCGAAGACTGAATCTCCAAGTGCACATTTTTCTAGCTTTATGTAATACATCTTTAGAAGTTTAATATTTCGAAAAAACATCGAAAAATTCCAAGTGTTTCATTTGTATCATTTCTTGCCAATTTTCGTACCACTCATAATGACAAAGTGAACGAGAAAGAAGCTACTTCCTTCGAAGATTTTATAACTTAAGGAAGAATTCGAAATGATCTAAAATATAAATCTTTCATCCATTTCTCTCCCTCACTTACATCAAATGAGTGCTACAAAAGTGAAAGTGAAGCTTATGTTTCCTGCCACGAGGTAAACAAATTAGCAAACAAACTGAAAACAAGTAGGTGAACAGGTAAATTTAAGGTGATGAGCAGAGATGGAACAAAACGAAAATGGTACGCAGGAGAGAGTGAAGGGTTGGATTATCGGAGGAAAGTCGTCTTCAGGATATCGTTTAAGTAAAGGGCTACAGCTTGGGCGTTAGTCGCCTGATCGGTCTGCATAAATGCCAAAGTTTTCTCCTGGCACTCCAATATTTTCCGCTGCAAAATTTCGTTTTGTTCTCTCAGGAAGCGACCCTCTTGCTCATACTGTCGCACTGAGTTCTCGGATGCTGTCACGCGGGTGCTAAAGCGAATCGCATCTGACTAAAACAGAACAATCAAATGATAATTGTCACCTTTTATGAAACGAAAAAACTGTCATCCAAATTACAATGAAAAAGTAATTCTCTGAAATTGCTTGAGAACACACTTTCAGACTGAAAAAATTATCAATGGCTGCATAAAAATACATTTGAAAGTTTGGAGACTTCGGAAAATCCTTAGAATTTTACCTGAAGAGTGGCAGTTTTTCCTTCCAAATAGCGACATCTATTTTCAGCCATTACCAATTTCCCCCTGTAGATTGCACATTCGTAGCATTCTCGAGATGCAGGCGGCGAGGTACCATTACTGGTACTACTATGGGTTTCCGAAGGTGATATATTACTTTCAATCGGATCCGTTGATTCGCTTATTGTGTGCTTTCCTTTATTGGTATTGTTATTGTTGTTAACCACAATGTTGTCAATGTTACTATTCTGCAAAAATCAGCCTTTAAAAAATCTAATTTTATAATTTTAGAAGAAAGCTCAGAAGTTTTCAGAAATAATTTCAAAACTTCCGAAAAAAGCAAAACGTTTTGTTAGAAAAGTCGCATGTTTACATAAGCATTCAATGGTAAATTAGGTAGAGTTCCACAAATTCCACTAAATATTAATTAATTATTATCGGGAGCTTTATCAATATGATGCCCTCTTTTGAATAAACATCATTTCCTGAAGATTTAATTTGAGGATATGTTCATCGTAATAAAATCTAAATTTATTTGGATCGAAATATTTTAGAATCCCTGAGAAATCATCATCATCATTCTCATTAGACTTACCGAAATTCTATTCAGAAGGACTTTGCACTCATCGTTTTTCAGAATGAGGCTGCCATGCTTGGATGAGCTGTTTATCGCTGAACGCAAGTTCGGCATCGTTTTAGATGAAACAAATCCGATGGCGACGTCAGAAGCAGGCCTCAACAACGATTGATGCAGGCTTCTGAAGGGACATTTTCATATGAACACGTAAATATGCGACGGTGAAAGACAGGAAGCTAATCAGAATTAGAAAACATACTTTTTGTCATCTTCGATTTCAGTAACACTTTTGGGTCGTTCGATACTTCCGTTGGTACCATTGTTCTCTTCGAGATTTATCGATGTTTCAACTTCTGCTGCTTTTGTATGCTTTCCTTCTAATTCGAACTGGAAAAGTTAACAATGAATTGTTGAACATATAAAGAAACTATCACGCGAAATGAAATTTTCATTTCGAACCAATGAAAAAGGGTAATTGATGAAAATTTAATCTTTGCCAGATATGAGGGAGTGCCATTATTTTGTATTATGCTCTTCTTTTTATTAGAAGTCTTATTTTCCTCATGATCTCGAGAAAAATCAAGTAATCCACGAGTAACCCATCGAATATAATTTCTAATGGACTTCCCTCCTTGAAAATTTTAAAAGTATGTCGAACTAAAACCGCTGAACTTTCTTAGCATTCGGAAATCATTTTTATTTCTTTTAATAAAGAAAAAAGAAAACGAAAGCAATGAAATACAATGTGTGATTGGTGCTGTTCGGAACTATCTGTCATCACTTCATCGTCGTACTCTTTGTCGACGTTAATTTCGTCCTCTTCAGTAGCCAAGTTGATATCAGAATCCTTTGACGAACATATGTCCAACTTATTTGCACCGTTTACATCTATGGTAAGATTTCAGTAAAGAACAATTACTTTTCGAAATTTTATATTTTAGGATGTTCGTTTCACCCTCCTCCTAATGCTTGTATATTTAAGGATACGAAGTTTTCACTTGATTGGTCCAGTTTTGGATATGTCGAAAGCCATGCGGCAAGTCCAAAGCTAGATTGCGCAACCAGATTGTTTAGCATCAGACGCTCACGTAATTTTGACATCAAGTCATCCACATGAGTTCCGCTTCCGGATGCTTCGCGAAGAAGAGCCATTGAAGGAAATAAAGTTGCAGCTGCTTGCAACGCTGTAAGAATATTATTCATTACCTGTGGAATGAGGCGTTTTCGAGCAATCATGCCTGCTGGTCTTCCAACAACTTACAGGATTGTTCGGTAAGGCCAACTGCTTGTTGCGGTCCAAGTCCAACTAATGAATGGAGCTGTAATTGAGCAAACGGATTTGTCACCGGAACTCGTGGTTGCGGAACATGAAGTGTTGAGAGTTGCGGTGAATGACGTCCTTTTTCTGACAATCCAGTCTGACTACTTAGATTTTCATTTTGCTGTTGCTGCTGCTCATCTCGCTGATGCTGATTTTGATGTGCAGCAGGTGGGTTACCCTTACCGATCACCGGGACCGATATCGTTTTTCCTTCCTCTTTTGCCTGTAAATTCAAACGCTTACAACTGGAACATCCATCAATTCCTACCCCTCAAAAATCATTCCTCATTAAATATTTACTTTCAATTTTTACATCAAATTTCCTTCATTCAAATGTCATCTTCGCCTTCATTAATTAAGTTCTCCTAGCGTTCCTCACAAATAAACAATGCTTAACTCAGAAGAACTACCTGCATATGCATGTGCAAACTTGTCTTATCCGGAAAAGCCCAATTACAGCAACGACACATGAACATTCTTGAAATTTGATGCTGTTTGTACATATGTGCTCGAAGTGTTTCATTGCCTATAAGTTATCTACATAAATAGTAATAACGCTAAAATAACAGTTAAATAATTTAAAATTTTGAAGCAAACATCTTTTCTTAAAAAGAGAAAAGGAAAAAATGATTTTCACCATTATTAAAACCATCTTTGTTTTTTTTTCTTCTAAAATTATTAGCTTAATTAATGAGGAAATTCAGAAATAAAATGAATAAACTGCTTGAATTGTATGTTTGATGCCATGATTGATTCTCTTAGATCGACTCTCTTATTATTTATCGTAATGATATCACACTCTCTTATTATTTATCATAATGATATCACACTCTCTTATCATTTATCATAATGATATCACACTCTCTTATCATTTATCATAATGATATCACACTCTCTTATCATTTATCATAATGATATCACACTTAACAGTCTAAGATTTTTAAACAAATTTTCTACTATATTTTTTCATTTTCCTCCACTCAACAATGATTTTTATCACTTTTATCATTAGAATTAATGAAAGGATGGAACCTGTCATCTCTCATCAATCATTGGAAAGATAAGTTTGAAAATATACAAAATCTATGAAATTACTGCACAGAGGACAGAAGGATTTAGAAAATTGGTTCAGCTGGTGCCAGAAAAAACTAAAAATTTAATTGGAAGCATTTGTCATAGAAAGTTCTCTTTTATGAAAATAGTTTATCATGAGTAATAGCAAACTATTTTTCCATTATAATTTTTTAAAATCTCTCGTACCTTTTCGAAAAAAAGGTAGAAAATTAATTCAAACATCGATCAATCTATTAATCTATTATTCTCAGGAATTATTCACTTCTCCAGAAAGAGCTCGAAATCACATTCAATTTAAAATTCATAACTTCTTTATCATCATTCATTGCCCTTCCTTTTTTTTAATTTCTTCATTCTTTTTTGTCGCTTACTTCTCTGAGCTTCCGTTGGTGACAAAAATTGTTACTATTTTTGGATGCCAATTAACTTTAATTACTATTCTCATCAAGTAATGAAAGATCAATTTGTGAGTAAGAAGGAAATATTGCCAGCTTTGTCATAAATTTATGATTTGGAAAGTAATTAATTTATTTTATGAAGTATCTATCATACTCGGGAAGGAAAACAGTGTCCTTCTACCGAATAATTACTACAATGGTTGCATTGTCACATTGTCACGTCTGTAAAATGGTCTTGAAACCAAGGAAAATCACTCTTCGTTAACAATCAAAAAGTTTCAATTTCCATGAAGAAATAGAATTTGATTAATAAAGCGAATTGTTTCGTAAAGCTGATGAATTAGTACAACAAATCTAATGAAAGCCCAGTAAAATAAATTGTCAATTTTTATTGAGATTAAAGTGAATTTCCAAGTTTATCATTAGCTAATGAGCGGAAATGGAAATCAATAATAAAACCATTTGCTTTACCCACTAAAAAGGGTGTTTTGCAAGCAGAAATGATTTACACAGATAAAAATCTTAACTGTCATTCGAAAGCGGCAAATTAAACTAACAAAGTGTTCAGTGGAAAGAAATGTCAAGTCACACTTGTTTGTCACCTTGCTAATTGTATCTATCACCAGGTTTCCGAAACAATGACTAATTGCCTAATTGTACCAGTGATTAATTATGTCTTCACCTCGCTAACTCTGTCAATTAATCTGAAATATACAAATGCAATTCGCTAATTTCTGTGAGCTAAAAATGATACGAGAAATATTCAGTTGAAAAGTCGGACTGTTTAATTTTTTCCGGTTCATCTGCTTAATTACTCTCAACTGTGATAAACTGAGTTGGTACCACACGGCTGAGATTGGAGTTGAAGAAATGACCAAATGGACATTCAGAGACAAACTTTCACAGAAGAATAGAAAAGGAGAGAAAAAATGATAGGATAAGTGAAACATCTGAAATCATTTATTTTGCATTTAATTGACATGAGATGTAAGGTAAAGGTGGAAGAAAATACAAATGACATTACCCCGCTGTAAGATCGCTGTAGGACGCTGTGGTACAATCAGGTGGTTATCGTTAATAGCCCGTTCCGCACTACCTGGTGTTGTCGTAGTTGCCATTTTTAAGGTTTGAAAGTTATTGAAATCTCTGATGCTTGTACGTGACTGCTGCTGCGGATCACCACGAAGTTTACGTTTTCTGGATCCGGCAAAGCCAGCCCATTCATATGCTCGAAGATATTCATGCTTCCGTTGCAAAATTCGGCAAACATTACTTTTAGCAATTGAATAACGTTCCGCTATGTTAGCTTGACTCATTCCAGCATTCTCTTCCGCTAGCCGAATCAACTGAACTTTTTCTTCCAAGGTTAGCTCCTTGTATGGCTTCTTCTTCCGTCGTTCCGTTGTGGTTGTAGTTGGAGTGGAAGAATCAACAGCCATTTCTTCGACATGACGTTGTCCCGACTGATCCATCTTTGATTCAGCACACAGTGCGACAGGTGATAAATTTCGCATAAACTGAGGTTGAACTGGTTGAAAAGCTCCACCAGCATCACCACCCTTTCCACTTTCAGCACCACCCTCTTCACCTTTGCTACTACTATTACTACTACTGCTACTACCACTACTACTACTAGTACTACCACTACTACTACTAGTACTAGTACTAGTACTACTACTGCTACTACTACTAGTACTAGTACTAGTACTACTACTGCTACTACTACTACAACCACTACTTTTGGCATTTTGTACCATGGGAATTGATAACCGAAGTGTTGCTTCGGGTTGCTCCGATTGTACAGGAATTACAAGTTGCTCCGTTTCGCATTCAACCGAAAATGATTTACTGTACAACCTCAAAGGGAAATAAATGGTTTGATTAGTGCAAGACAACGAGCAAAGGAGGATTTCAAGGTAAGAATTCAGATCGAGCTTTGCACTGGAACCATTCGAACTGAAATGAAATTTCAAATTTTCGTGACACTTCAAATCATGATTTAAAGTGAACTGTTATGCATTTCGATCAGAATATGATCACAAGGCTAGTAGTAGTATTAATGGTATAAGGACTTATAAGATAAGAGGTGTGAGCAAGGTAAAAAGAGTTAAAGAATTTCAAATAAACAGAAGGAAGGAATACGGATGGAAGGGACGGATGGACAAGTAAATGAAGAAATGTAGTTGGAAAGGGTACAGTATGTATCTTGAAGGTGGGCAGGAAGATGAACGTGAGAAGATTTTAGATGACAGTGACACGGCTTAAGGGATGAAGGGCTGATGGGTGGAAATGGTAAAAGAAGCAGGCAGTAAGGAAATTATCAAAATTAAAATTATTATTAGTTTCTTGTTATTGTTTTGTTGTCGTCGTAGTGGCCATTGTTGTGTCCACTTCAGTGAAGGAAAAAGAACGATAATTGACATGACGGAACCTATCCGAACAAAAAAAACACCGTGTTTGTCGGTGGCAACGAAATGTCTTCTTCCTTCTTTCCAGAACAAGACGAAAATTGGATTAGATCAAATTGAATTGAATAGATTGACTTGGAAAATGAATTAATTTAAAATATTTACTCCAATGGTAGATACCATAACAGACATTGACAATAGCAGGAAAAAAAAATTTCGAGTTGGAAATGGTAATTGATGATATTACAGGTGGAAAAGGTAAATGATTGGGTGGATAGGATGGACACATGGATATATGCATGAATGCCTTAGCGGATGGATGTGAGCAAAAAAGAGATTGAAATAGATATTTGTTTATTGAAATATGTTTTTTGTAACTTGTTTTAAAAATAGGGAAAATGAATTTACAAGTTTATTGAATTATAGAGGAGAGGGATTATGAATGAAACTATATGGGATATCCCTATTGTTACCGTAAATATCAATGATAACAGGGAAATGAGACAGGTAGGATAATGATATAAGGGTAATGACCATATAGTGGTGGTTAGTGTTGTGGAAAACAATGGGAATGCCGACCGTTATCGTTACTGTCATTATCGGAGATGTACAGCGATGACAGAATTAGACCAGAAAAACTGCTGTCCTTCATTTCTAAGACGGATCGGCGGAATGTGTTGTAGGAGGAAAAAACAGCGTTGTAGTGAGTGTTGGGAAGAGAGAGAAGCAGATTTCGAAAGTTTTAATGGAGCAAGTTTTCATATCAGAAAAGAAATAACAAAAGGTGAAAATGTGGGGAAAAGAGGTCTTTTTCTTTTAAAAAAATTCTTTTTTAATGGATGTCCAATTAGAACATTTGCAAAAATGAAATGAAAAGAGAAAATTAATTTGTTCGCAGTTCTTTTTTCTCATTGTTTTCGTTTTATTTTTGTTTGTCGGGATGAAAGACATGTAGATGCGGTGGAGGCCACTGACCAGTTCATCCAGGCCTTCGCTTCCCTATGTTTATCGTGGAACCAGTTTAAACGAACCCATCGGGAAATAGAAGACAAATAACCGTTCATCGCTGATATTCTTTGAAGCTGACCACTGACGATGATATTCATGGTCATCGCCATCAATGGATAATGGTAACGATGATATTCATGGTCATCGCCATCAATGGATAATGGTAACGATGATCTTTTTCATTATTAAAACTAGAATTTGAAATATGTTTAGAAAAAGAACCGCACTGGCAACTTTTTCTTCCAATTGTGAGCTAATAAATTTTTCTTCAAGTTGTTTAATAAATTGAAAATGAAATTGAAATTATTCACTGCAAAAATGACATTTAAAAAAAGTTTTCACAACTACGCTCATTAATCAAAAACATTTAAAATTACAAAAACTAACAAATCACTGTTTTGATTAAAATTACAAAGCTCAAGCAATTGAAAAAAACTGGTTTATATTGTCCAGCTAGTGGGGAAACAGCTGTTCTTAGTTCAATGCTACTTCACCTCTACTCCTGTCATCTCTTCATTAATAATTCCGAATTAACGGGAAAAAAAACTTATCCGTTCGAATTTGCATTCCCGTATACGTTCTTTATTTCAAACAAAACATGAACTTTTAGCAGGGAAACAAATTTCTCAAAGAATTTATCCTTCCTTCCTAATAAAACATCAGCTCTTGAAATAATTTTTAAAAAATTAGATGAGACAGGATGATGTGAAATGATAGCCCGATGAGATGATAAGAGCTGAGTAATTTATGATGAAAAGCTTAATTAGCGATTACGATAAGAGATGAGGATTAATATTTGTATCGGTCGTAAGTGATCGGTTCCCGACGACAGACCTTAGCGACGGGTCGGTTGGGTAAATCTAGTCGCAGTGGCATGAATGCTAGGGCGTACTCCAACGATGACGTGCATGGACAAGACCTGGTATATGCGAATCATGATGAGCAAGGGTTTCTG
>JABVXS010001974.1:0-10626 GCA_013365335.1 Madathamugadia hiepei | reverse complement strand
TGTCTGTGATGGGCGCTATCCCGTATCGACGTCGAATGTCGTCATTCTTTGCATGCTCCAACTTTGTGATTCCCGACATCCATCGTAGCACTTTCGTCTCCATACGTGCAAGTTTCTGTTCTCTTTCTCTTGTTATTGGCCAGCATTGGGCTCCATACGTAGCTACTGGACGGATGGCAGTCCTCTTGAGGCGATCACCAATCTTGTCGCAAGTGATTCCTGTTGTACTTTGTCATTCCGTCCAGGCGGTAGCTATTCTCACGTTGATTTCTCCATCCATCTGACCGTCTGGATATTGTTGAGCCAAGGTATTTGATGATGTTGCATCTTGTCAGATTGATTCCATTGATATTTATTTTTCATTTCATGAAAATGAACTTATTCTTAGACATGCATTTCCAAGAAATCGAGTTTGGTTCTTAATTAGCTCTGCGATGTAGTATGTTGGGTAGGATTAACGCATTCGTGAATCTGGTGATTTTTTTTTCCTAACGAACAAATTCATATATTATTCTTCAGTTATCAGAAGCAGTAGTTCCTAACATATTGATTTAGCCTGGGTTCGCTCAGTCTATCGCCTGTTTCACAGCCTTTGGCATGTTCTAGTTGAATAATTTTTATGAGCAAAAACTGATCCAGAAGTCCTTGTTGAGATACTTTTTTGGCAGTGTTTCGGGATCTCAAGTCTTCTTCTCTACGTGGTAACGTTAATCAGTGGCAATTCTGATTTTAAGTGATTTTTGGCGATGGATTATAAAAAATCATGGAAGAAATTGACCCTTTATAAAATAATGGCACTGGATGGCCAGCCTCAGATTTTTTAGCAAAAAAAAAAGGGGGGGGGGTAGAATGCTTCTGGAACACTTTGTCTTTTGTTTTCTGGGTTAACCGAGTAAAAACGCTGAAGCCATTTTTGGGAAACCAATCCAGAAAGAATTTCAAGTTCCTACTCTGAATATACCTGGGTTTATTGGCACCGAGCAGTAAATGAGCACATTCTGGACGATGTGAGATCGTGTGTTGGCTTCAATACAAGCTCATTCATCAATGTTCAGCTCTGTGAAGCTCACGGGATGGTGCTGCTCCTACTGCTGTTCAGCCTGCAGTAATGATTTTCAAAGTCGATCCTCTTCCCGCATCGCATCATTACTGCAACTGCTTGCAATACGACTTTGTTATCGTTTCTCTCAAGTGATGCTTTAGACCGAGATTGCTTGGATGACTCCCAGTTCCTTTCCTTCTCCTTCCTCCGACACATACACCTTCATTTACTCTTCCAATTTCATTTTTAGAATACTTTCAGCATGTCCCTGACCACTAGTTCCAGTGAGTTCCGCGTATCACCCATCACTCCATTCCAACCAGTTTTCATATTAGCCATTCTCTCCTCTCCATGTTCTGTCTTCTCTTTTCTCTTTCCACACTCCTCGTTTCTTTGTGCATGTAACCGATCATGTGGAAGACGCAGCTAAGACGAGGCGAACCCTTCTGCAATTTCACTCATCTTATTTCTAGTCCCACCGTCAGTCTAACTAGCTTCATTGGTGATGAGTGGTTCAAGTCTTGTAGTTCGCACATCCTTTGAACTTCCGAAAACTGATCTCAGTGTAAGCATGCTTAGTCCAGTATGTGTGGTTGTTGCATTGACGATATTCCAAGGGGAATCCACGCTTAATGTACGGCGTCGCATTTTAGTGTGAATAGATCTCATCTCGGTCTCGTTAAGCGTGGCCAGGAGAAGCAAACTATTAGAGACATTTAACAAGACGTGAGACAATCCCACGAGTGTATTGATTAAATGGTTGAAATTGAGGACCGAGTTTCAATTCCCTCACTTTTATTCGTCCACTTTTAAGAATATTACTCATTCATTGATTCCTGTTGCCCCACTTTTCTTCTCCCTGCCCTCTGCTCTCCTTATAATGTATGTTCGGATGACTCATAATTTTATTTCAGACACACTTTCAGTTAATCAGAAATCTCATTGTCGTTACGAATCAGGAAAGCTATTATTTATTCCCTACCGCTCCACTCATCTTCCGCACGATGTATCGTTCTTTTTCGAATCTTCGTTAGAAGTTGTCCTGCAGCATTTGCTATGAGTCTGATGGTATTACCGGTGCTCTTATTTCATTTGTTACAGTCGATTGATAATATTTGCCTGACGGACGAACTTCTTTTGACGTTCGGTATGGAAAGTCCAACTAACGATTGCTGAACAGAATGCTTTTGGGTTCTTTCAGTTTTTAGTCAAAATGGTCTTGGGTCTCTCGTAATACGGGTAGGGATATATGCTATCAACAACTAAGTTGACACTTTCGATTTCATATAACATGCTTGTTGAGTATGCATGCTCCTTTAAATTGTATTTTTTTGCTACATTTTTTTTCAAATATTTGTGATAATTTTTTATGCTGTAATAATTATTATGTGATATGCAAGGCCATTTGATGCACAGAAAGTTCACTTTTTTCACACATTCACAATTTCTGACTTTTCTTTTTCCAGCAAGACAGATTTTTTAAATTTTTTCAGAAAAAATTTGTCCTGTATGAAACTTCTCATTGTTCGGTGATAACATGGTTACTCTCGACGAGCAGCTGAGGCCAAAAGATCATTGAAAACTGATATTTTTACCACTTTTTGGATTTCAGTACAGTAGATGCTTGTCTCAGAGGAAATTGCGTGAATAACGTTACTGACTTTAATTTTTTACTGCTGCGTTTCAGCTCTCTTCGCTTTTTTCATCCTTTTTTGTCTCCCATCGTTGCAATCCTCTTCAGTATTGAAAAGATACTATTACAGACCTTATCAAACAATTTTTTGTCAATTACGCTAAATTTTCTAGATACGAATTCATATTTCTCATAATTCACAAACAGTTTTCTCTTTATTAGAAGTAATTATCAGCTATTACGGAGCGTCGCTAAATGTGCATTAGAATTTATGAGTTCTTTGATTTCTTCCCATTTTTATATCCAAAAGTACGTAACCACGATGACAATGAAATAGTGACTCGTCGATGTTCCAGAAATCACTGAATTAGGGATGACCTTGCAGATATGATGATGAGCTAAAGAAGAAGACATGGAAAAGTTTGATGGCTTCGAATATACAAAGAAAGATTTGATTGGTCATGGTGCATTTGCCATTGTTTATAAAGGACGATATGTTGATGTTAGTTAGCTGCCCTTCTTCGATGTCCTTTTTTAACATTTTGACATGATCAGTGAACCTGAGTTTTTGGTTTTTTGAAACACAGTCGTTGATCAAATGACATTGGGGAAAGAAAGTCAATCAATAAATTCAGTTTTCATTTTTGTTGATGCGTTGAAGAGATTATCGGCACTTCTTTGAAAATTTGGCTAATGTTTCTTTTATTAGTCGCTTTTTTCACATTGTCTCTTCGCTGATTGCTGTTCTGAGATGCGCAAAAGTTGATCGTTTTTGGTTTGCAGAGATTTTAGAATGAAAGCAAAACCTATTTGCAGTACTTGTAGTTTACGCGTCGTTTTTTTTACCCATAAATTCTCATTCTGTTTGATAGCAGTAATAGAAAAGACGTACTGTTGTCCTTGCGAGGTAAATACCTCTTTCGGCCAGTGAAATAAACAGGGTCATATATGCAGTTCCGTTAGTAAACTTATCTTGTCTTTACCTTGTATCCCAGGATAAGTTTTATTACCACCATTTTTCACACTTCACACATTCAGCCCAATTAATAATTTCCATTGCAAATATTTTTTTATTTCAGCGCAAGGATATTCCAGTTGCTATTAAGAGCATCGCAAAAAAGAGTCTGACTAAATCGAAAAATTTGCTCACTAAAGAAATAAAAATACTTAAGGTAAGAAACACGCGAAGTTCAGATTTACATATATCACTTCGTGGAAAAGAAATTCCATTGCCAACGCTTATCAGTTTGACTATGTAATTTTAGGAGTTATCTAATTTGCAACATGAAAACTTGGTGAGATTGCTAAAATGCGTCGAGACGCCGACCAATGTTTTCTTGGTAATGGAGTATTGCAATGCTGGCGATTTGGGTGATTATTTGCAGAATAAAGTAACTCTTCCAGAAATCACCATTCAACATTTCCTTGTTCATATTTCTCGGGCCATTGAAGCAATTAATAAAAAAGGAATTGTGCACAGGTAAATATTTGCCATAGAAAAATGTGATTTGCCCAAATCTATCCTATTGAACAATGTTGTTTCAGATATCAAATTCATCTTGATTTGAAATTGGAATTTTTAATCATTCGTAGTTGGAATCATTTTCAATTCATTTTTTTAACTATTAAATATCAATTCCATTAATTGAAATTAATTTAAATGACCAGTAGTTTTGCTTGTGAATCGTGGTTGTCACATGTTCATGAAGACTAAATATTTGTAGAGTTTCCTATGGTTTGAGCGGTTTATATATGTACAGTTTCTAAAACTGTTAGGTTGGTTGCTGTTCATTATTGAAGACGAGTAATTTTTTATAAAAACAAAGTAGATCCAATCATATTTTTAGAGATCTAAAGCCGCAGAATCTATTACTGTGCAATCCAGGACAAAGACCGAGTCCTCGGCCTACGGATTTAATTGTGAAACTTGCTGATTTCGGCTTTGCGCGTTTTTTAGGTGATGGCCATATGGCAGCTACTTTATGCGGTTCACCGATGTATATGGCTCCTGAAGTAAATTTATTTATGTACTTGATTGAGCTGAATGTTTTGACTTCAGAAAATATGTTTTCAAGGGAATTTCGAAAATATATGCAATTTCAGGTAATAATGTCACTTCAGTACTGCGCCAAAGCTGATCTGTGGTCTGTAGGAACAATTATTTTCCAGTGCCTCACAGGGAAGGCACCGTTTCAAGCGCAAACACCCGAGGCTTTGAAGCAGTTTTATGAGCGAAATAAAGAGCTTCGACCGAACATTCCAACTTATTGCAGTCCTTTATTAAAAGATTTATTACTTGCTCTATTGAAACGAAATCCGAAAGATCGCATCGAATTTGGTAACAAGTTTGCTTAATTTATCAGAAAAATTTGTAACTTTGTAAATGGAGCTAAACAAGATTTGAGTAGCTTATTATCACTTTACTACTAATAGGTTTTCAAAGATATTACTAGTCAAGGCATTTGCTGAAGGAGAAGCTTTTGAAATTAAAAGTCGTGAAGACTGAAATAACGGATTAATATCGGCGTGAAGCCTAGTTGGTGATATTTGATGCCAAGGAAATGTTGAATTCGCTCAGAAAATCGACGACTTCTGACTTTTGAATTCCCTGAATATCGAATTTTTTTTTAGATGTTTCTTTTTCCTCAGTTGGAGTTTTTCTTTTAATTCCAGTCAAAAAAATGCGCTTATGAAGGGAAAAATGGCTGTTGACTTTTTTTTGACTTTTGTTCTGGTCATCATAAACTATGAATGTTTCCTTTTAATCAACTCTTTACTTTATGTTTCTCACTACAGATATAGAATACTGCCAGGATGTGATTTCTTCAGAGCAAAATGAAAAGTGAGCATATGTTTTGGTCATATAAGCCTGTTTGATAATGGGTTTGTACTACTTCAACTTCGCTTCAGATACTTTCTTTTCGCATCCTTTCATTACAACAAATCCTGCATCAATAAAACAAGATTTGGCCCCCCAATTCATGTTTTCGCCTTCTCAGCGACCACCAGTACCTTCTGCAAAGTCACCAACTGCTGCTGGGCGTGCAAATGCCAGTTCGAAATCGGGATCATCTCATCCAGTGGGCTCGCGGTATGTCACTTTTTTCTTATGGATTACAAATCTTATGACGTTGTTCTAAAATTTTAATCAATAATTCAATACAAAAGATTTCTTCGCTCGGTGCAGGCTGAATCTTTGACATCTTTAAAACATTCTTTTTATTACTCTTTGTTTTAAACTGTATGCCATCTAGTACCTTCTATTACATTTCTTCTAAGAATGTATGTATACCTACGCTCTTAGGCATAACGCTTTCCCGACACCAAGTCAGACAGGATTTGTGTCTGATTCTGACGACTTCACATTCCTTCCATCTCTTCACGGTACTCAAATACCTCTCGCAAACATTCGGTCAAAAACACACTCTCCTGTTGTTTCTCGACGACCGTTTTCTGCAGCAAATCCAAATATTGATTCATATTCGGGAAATCCTGTCAAACAGATTAAGGTATATAATATTTTTACTGTAAACATTTTTTTTTTTTTACTGCAGACACTTGGATGACGTTCTCACTACTATATGATACCTTTACATTGTGTAATAAAATCTGTCGAATACATTTTTTTATCCAAATATGCTCGTAATGCTGTGTTTTAGTTTAATAGGCTAGCGCTTCTACCGTGAGTAGCTCTAAGCGTTAAATCGACTGGATTTTAGCAAAGATTCACATTCTGCTGCTGTTTCAGATTTTTAATGCTGCGTCTAATTCACGAGCTGTACCGGTTCCAAGTCAGAGGATGGCATATGCAAAAATGGAAGAGAGACGAAATGGTTTTTCTGCACATGCTAATCATGTTGCAAGCACGCAGCAGTGTAGTGCACGAAGTATAAATGGTGTTGCTACTACTGCTCCTGAGCCTAAAGTTCCTTCTATTGAATATATTAGCCTGCCCACAAGTTAGAATTTACTCTTTATTTCGTCGCATAATGGCAGATTATCACTTATAATTATCAAAAAAAGTAATCGTCTTAACGTATTATTACGAGACTAGTTTAAAAACTTGCTAGTTTTTATATTTTTGGACTGACCTCATGCTACACGATAAACTTTCTTCCTTGATCTCTATTGTCAAATCGTATCTCTTTTGTCAGTAAAATTGATAAAAAATTGGTCGAATTACAGTTTTCGTTTAGTCCATTATGTGCAGTATGATCTTTGTTTCATTTTCGCAGTCTTCGAGTAAAGTGAGATTTCTTCACGTGTAAAAAAAATTTGAATTCTCTGCTCACATTTCAGCAGTTGTAATAACTGAAATTTCAGCACAATTTTTTGTAAAGGATTCACGGACTTCGGAGTACGATACTGCGTTTTCAAGTCGAACACGGCGATTTACCACTGATACAGTTGCAACAACTTCTGGAGCTGGTATATCATCGGAAATAACTCCTGCAACTACTGGTGTTGACAGTGGAGTTTTTAATCGAAAAATTTTGGAAGCAGTTCCGGAAGTGGATGCTGGGAACGTTGATCACGGTATTCCGGAGTATGAAACTGGAGCGAAAGGACGAAAAAATTGTGTGGAAAATGTTCGATCTGTAGTGGAAGAAGGGGATATGAGAAGACAGAGTTCACCTCAGTCCACAGCTACTCCTCCAGATAATCTAAAGTATCTCTCGGTATCACCACCGCGATCTTCTGCATCACTTACTGTTCGTGCCACTCCGCGAGTTATCAGTGGAATTTCAACCAGGTGGTCAATAAAATTCGTGAGATTTAAAAAAATGAACAAATTGACATGAACTTAAAGCTCATATTCAGCTGGTTAATATAATTAATGGGTGTTTAAGATATTTTGATGATCACAAAATATCGTTCTCACTCTCAGTTCGTGTATTCGAATGATCGTTTGACTTTGCAATTTTTTCAACAATTACCTTTAAAAAGAAAATATAGATAACAAAAATTTTTTGCAGTAGCAGTCTGAGTGAGGAAGAAGAGGACGCTGATCTGAGCCAACCAATCCATCTTCCATTTGCATCCAGTAAATTTTCAAATTGTTTTAATCACAGTATAACTCGCAGTGGTGACTGTTAATATACATGTATTGACATTTACTTCCCATCGCTGTTATAGCTTTGTCTTCTCGTTCGCATCTCATGGAAAGCGAATCAGCAGATGAAGGAATTTGCACAGGTCAGATCGCACAGGATACGTCAGAAACGAATGCTTCGGCATCAAACAGCCAGAATGCTCTTCCATCATTAAATGATATTCCACCATCTCTTGAGCAGGAGACTCTTATGGGCGTAAGTTTTTTTTTCTCTACAAACACTGTTCCAGTGCTGGACTACTAAGCTTCTGAGTTGGATGCTAGTGGTTTCATAATTGTATTCATTTCAAAATTCTGTTTGTAAATTGAATCCATTTCGAAATTTCTTTTGTAAATTGTATCCATTTTGAAATTCTTTCCTGGTGAAATTAGAGGCGTATTATTAACTTCCCAATTTATAGGCAGAACATGTTCAAGTGTTAGCGAAGCTTCGATTTGTACTTGAGTTAGTTGAGACACTTATTAATGTTGCTGAAGATAGGGGCAATCTTGTATCTCTTTCGATGCCGCCAAGGAAGGTAAATTTTTTCAATATTGTTGAATTCTTCCAGGTAATAGCTGATTACGGCGCATTATTTCACGTAAACATTATCTGAAACGGTTAAGCTAATTAAACTGTTGCGTAAAATCTTTTTCTCCTGCAGAAAAAAGAACGATCAGATGCATATTGTCGAGCGGAGCAGCTAGTTGTGTACGTTCGAGCACTTCATATGCTTTCTTCAGCTCTTCTTCTTGCTCAGAAACAAGTCGCTTCGGAAACCTTACACCCATCACCAGCTGTGCAGCATGTATTAAACCAGCTTAATGACAAATATCATCAGTGTTTGGTAAATTGATTTATTCCTTGTTATATTTTGAAAGACACGGAGCTTCAATGCAAAGAAATTTTTAGAAGGGATTCGTCATGAAAAAAGTGGGTTTTTGTCGAGAAAGCACTTCCCTTTTTCCACCCGAAACTTCGCATAGTTCTGGTAAGGTCTTGATAGCAGTTGATTCGCTTGTCATGAATTCTCCAAGTATATATCGTATGTGGCGGCAACATTTTAGGTACGGTCACAGGAATTAGCATCTATGGGGTTGCCCGGTCCAGATCCCGCTATGGCAGTGGTATCAGCCGAGCGTATTATGTATAAACATGCCATTCAACTTTGCCAGAGTGCTGCTTTAGATGAACTTTTTGGCAATCCACACCTTTGTTCTCAACGGTACTCATGTTTTGTGTGCTTGGTGCTTTGTCCTACTCTGTCACTTTATTGATTTCGTTTTTTTTTTTCTTTTTTGATCATATAAATGTGAATGGACATTATTTGGGGAAGAAACGTCATTTTGCTGATTGGTTGCTGAAATTGTTTTTTCAGGTACCAGACGGCTTACATGATACTACATACATTATCAGAGCAGGTATCGAGTGAAGCAGATAAAATAGTTCTTTCGAAATATAAAAATGCAGTTGAGAAGCGCCTTAGAATACTGGAAAAGCAAGGGTTGGTGCAAGCCATAAGTACAGCGTAGTTTATTTGTTGCTTTGTTAAATCAGATTCTGTTGGCTCTTTCGAATGATGTAAAAAATTGAGTTTTTCGATTTTGGTAGAAGTCTCTATCGTTATCTTAACTGTTCTTTCATGTTGCAACAGTTTTGTACAAGCTGTTTTTGGACTACTATTTTCTTTTGTAAAAACGAATTTTGTGGTGTCACATATTTATACGCTGGTAATTTATCTTTAGTTACCTGTGTCATCTATAAAGGGATATCCCTTTAAACAGATAATGTTGTAGGGTATTGGCGAAGCTCGTTTTTTTATCTTCGCCGGTATACTGCCGGTAATTGATGGTATTTCCTTTTCAGTTTTGAAAATATAAGTTTGTGATGAACGGAAAGAAGGGTAAATATGTTTTCTGGGATGTTTTGCATTTTTGTTGCTGAGTTCCAAAGTCTCACTTTCATACTATGCTTAAATATAGAAGGTTCTTTTACTTTCATTACATTTAACAGGTTTCCCACACAAGCCATGCAGCATTCATTTCCAAGAATATCGATTCGGTAGGTGAGTTGATACCCACTCCTGGACGGTTTCTAACTTCCAGGACCTACTGTCCTGCTGTTTGTATTAACCAACGTCTTTCACAGGGTGTCACAAGCGGAAAGTTCAGCATTTTAACTCAACTTTTGGTCCACCCATAGCACCAGTTTTGCTATCAAATTTGGCTCACTTGGAGGACACATTCATTGTTTGCGCTTCATTTAAGCAAACGGTTCGCCATACCCACTGAAAGTTCCAGAATAGGTTGAAGAACCGCAATTCGTATAATCATTCGCTTTAATAACTGTTTCACTAGGGAAACCTCAGAGAGAACCACTGAAGTCGAATATAACCGCATGCAAATGTAATTAAGGAAATCATAATCGATGCATGTCACCAACTTTCTATGTTGGGCTACGAAATTGGTACTAAGACTCCACCTAAGTATAATTAATAAACCGAAAATAGTCTACGTCAACATCTCAGCACAAGAATATCGATATACCCAGACCCAGGCGTCGCACGTCACGCCGCTGCAATTACCAACCGCCACTGCCCGACTAACAGTCACCACAGTTAAATACAATGTAATTGTGTAACTGCTCAGCACGCGCCAACTCCTTCCAGACAACCTTACTCAAGGCCGTCCACGCAGTCATCAAGTATAACAATCCAACCCAGAGAGTAGGAATGATGTACTTCTTCCCGCTCTGGAGATGGCGCCACGCCACATCATCGCAGCTGCGCTCCGTCGCAATTTCGCTGAGAGCGAAGAAATACACACTACAGAAATGATTCTGTGAAGTATGATCTCGGC
>JABVXS010001973.1:0-10631 GCA_013365335.1 Madathamugadia hiepei | reverse complement strand
CTCCTAGTAATGTCAGATAGGCCTTATTAAGGATATGAAAAAAAATTGATAGTTAGTGGAATACTTGGAAAGTTGTAGGAGAAGCACTTGGGAAAGTATTGAATCCGGGATGAATCCAGAAAAGCTAATCCAGATTTAAATGATTCGGAGGCAACATCAAAGGCGGAAAAGATTATTCATTTCGAACAACTCATTGAATTATTGCTCTTTCAAATTTAGCTCAAAACTGAAAAGTGTGAGCGTTACAGAAGCAGTTTTCATTTTCAAAGACATTCCACCACTAAAGATTAATTGGCAATGAGATGAAATTTGGAGAAAGGAAAATTTTTGAAAAATCTAAAATGCAAATGGAATAAGTTTCATTTTGAAATTTAATTTTTAAAAAAATCAGTGAAACAATGTGCGGCTTCATTCATAATATTATGAATTTCCAAAGAAGCATTTCTTAAGCTTTGAAATTTCATGAAATTAATTTGATCAAATGATTGAGTAATAATTGATATGGAAATTGTTCGAAATTCCCTTTTATTATTGTAAAATTTATATTGCACAAAAATTATTCAAACAACCAGCGAATTTTTATCAAACTTGAATGAAATATTTTTCACGTGTATTTCTAAGCCACGGAGGGAGAGACGTGGATTTTCATTAGAATCTTCATTAACCACTTTGTTGGAAACCAGTATGACAACAACAGTAATCCAATGAACCGTCGTAATTCAACTTCATGTGCTTCATGCTACCTGTTGACGTTCGCAAATATTAATTCCAAGTTGGCTTCACAAATTATTCAACGAAAAATCAATTTTTTACAATGATTTGAAAATGATTTCAATAATTTTTTAAAACTTATTTTGAGTCAAAATTCAATTTTCGATGTTTTAGAAAATCATTTGGTTCTTGAAATTTAAAATGAACTTCAGTAAAATAACTTCTGAATTGCCGAAGAAGTAAGTTATCAACCAATACAACTGAGATTAAGTTAAATGAAGTGATTCAACACTGCGGAATAATAATAGCACAGCTTAATGACCATCATTTGACCAATGTTCGGACGAATGACCGAAGCCTAACGAAGAGAGAGTTCATCGTTTGGCTATTTCAAGTTCGCATTGTCTTTTTCTACTCTCTACTTGCTAATTTTTACTCTTTTTAAACTTCACAGGAAATTAAGTTTATTTTTCTCATTCACTAAATTTCCGGAATACTCATAGACTCCAGTTTCACCACAAATTAAGGTGAAATTAGAGAATAAAATTTCTGGAAATCATTCCAAATGCCTTTTGTGATGTTCACTTCAAATTTCAAATACAACCTTGAACATGTAATTTGAACTTTGAACTTGTCATTTTAGATTATCAAGGGATAAATGTCTTATGTACAAGACAGCTCAATGCATAATTTATAGATATCATAATGAAGCATTTTCTGGAACTATTATCGTAATTACCGTGAATAATGATAGTTTCATCAATGATTGATCAAAAGAAGGTTCAAAGGTCATTCCACAACTATTACTATCACCGATATTGTAGAAAAATAGGGAAATTAATCGAAGTTTTAAAGTTAAAAAAGGAAATTTGAAATTATGATTTTAATGATGCTGAAAAAATCCTTTAAAATAATTAAAAAAACAATAATTTTTAACTGATAATTAAACAGGATTAATTCAATTAAAAATAGAGAAAGTTTCCTGGAATTTAGTGGTTAATTATCTGTGTCAGAAACTTGTCTGCAAACGCTTCACTAATTATTTCATAAAATACTCAGCTAACGAGCAAAAGTAATTGATCAAAAGAAAAGTTTTCAACAAGTCAAATTTAGAGATATCCAATAATTGCATTGTTAAATTTAACAATTTTTTCTCTGTAAAATTTACATTTACGTGTCTTTTACAACTTTGACATATTTCAGGTGTGTGAATCAGCAGAGTTAGTATTGTTGGAAGAGTTGAAGATGAATTCAATCGTAATCACAGGTAGTCACAGGTAATCATTCTACCACTCAACATTTCCATTATTTCAAGCCAAGTTTCTCAGTGTTATGTTCAAGTGTAGATTATTGATTAGCTAAGCTAACGAATCTACGGGTGCAATGATATCGAAAGATCAGACCTTACCATATTCAAAGTAAATGTACGACGAACATATTGCCCTCTCAGTGAACAATCGATAAACTTCCGACAACGCGTTGTTTGTTCGCATCGATGAGTGGAAAATTGAAAATTCAGGAGGGAAATGTGAGATCAAAGGAGCTGTGCCGCTCCCGGTTACCGGCATCATCTGCTTGTTTCTGCCGACTGCTTTTCCTCTCCGACTTTAACTGATTTATGCTTTACTTATGCGGTCCACAGTGTGCTGCAGCAGGCCGATCCTCAAGTGTCTCTCTCTCTTCAATATTCAAATTTCAACGGCAAACATGAAATACAGTGTTTAGAATAACGAATGATTCCGGGGTTTTATCGATCAGCACGGATCGATAATCTGCACTCATCTGACTGAAGAAGAATATTTGAATTCACAGAAATGCTGAAGTCTGGTCTTCGGAATTTAAGTGTTGGAAAAGAAAACAATTAGGATTTGATTCATAATTGTTTTGAACCAAACAACAATCAATGAAACATTTGGTAATTGAGGTAGTGATTTCTTGCTAACAAATTTTAGCGAATTAATTATTGTGGACCTTCGAAGCTTGGGATCTTGTAAGGCACCATTTCTGCCCTTCATCTCTGCTTGTATTCATTGGCATTTGTTAAGTAGTTGAGATATTTCGTTGATTAAAAGATTTCAATATCACCATTTTTACACTTTAAATTTGATATGTGTAAAATTGAAAGAGAAAAAAGGGAAGAAAAACAAAAGTGAAAATGTTGGAGGAAATTTACAAATTGTTTTTTCGAAAGAATCCAAAAAGTTGTTGAATCATTGGAAGAATGGATGAAGCAACTCGCCAGCTTTTCCTCACAAACTCGTTCTGTGGCGGTTTTCTCTTTTCTCCTTTTAATATTTCATGAATTTTTTTCTTTTCATTTCGAAATTTCAACTTCTTTTCTGGTCTTGCTTGACAGACAGAAATTGATTATGGTCACTGCTAGCTGATGGAAAGTTGAATGAACTGTGCACTAATACATTGCTTGCTTAATTTTGGTTAAAAAATCTGAGTTTCTGGGAGATTTCTGATCGGAAATTTCATTAAGCATTGTACTTTCCGGATGAGCTTCTTCCCTGTAATCGAGCAGTTCATTATTCCGAATACTTTTCGTAAGCATCAGTTCTGGCGAGAATTACAATCAAAAAGATTTATCGTCATTATCCAAACCCATAAATGTTCACATCGGTCATAATTCATTAACATTGCTTCAGTGCTTTTTTAATTAATTTTTTTAAAGTTTCAAAATAAAAATTTTTTCTTAATAATTGTCAAAAGTTCTTGTCATGCTTGCACTGATCAATTGCTTCAAAAACAATTCCATAAATCGTCAAAAGAAAATTGCTGAAAGCATTTTGGCACTCTCACAAAACATTTATGCCTGCTGATTTTTTGCTTTCCAAAACGGAATGGAATATTTCCGGTTCTTTGAAATGCAAGCACAAATTCGTTTCATTGGATTATTGGCAAGCAATCTTATCCTCCATGTATGGATTATCGGTAAATGACCATTTCCGGTATATGGTAATCCAGGCAATTGAGGAAGATGAGAGGTTTAGTGAGAGGCAAGTTCCGTATTTCCGGTATATTTAATGCAGTAAATTCCGGAAGGTCAGTGAAAAGAAAATTCCATAGGTTAATTATGTTTACACTGACAAATCGCAGTAGACAGAGGACTTTTTCCCTTTCTTCTCTAACTTCTGGAATATCCTGAATGACAGCAACCGATCCTGTGAAACCTTCCACTCACCAGATCAAATTCCAACTGTGTGAGCTAAATAAAGAGTGATAATTTAGAATTCCATCAACTCTGAAAATCAATTTTCGACTTACAATCAGCTTTTGCTGTCCGTCGAAATTCTCATTATTCCTGCAAATATTTCAAAATTTTCATCAATTAATTTCATTGTACTTATACTGAAATTTCTGGTGAAATAGTTTCAGTGTTACTGATAAGCTTTTGATGGTTAATACCATCACTCATTCTGACCTTACTGCTTCAAATCAATTTTCTCCAACTTTTCCTTACTTCTCCCTCATCAGATGATCACTTCTCCCATTGCAGTTGTTTGCTTAACTTCCAGCAAAGCTACCGTATCTATCTTTCTTTGCCAAAGTCATAATTTCTTCGTTAGCCATAAATACCCCTTCCCCCCCCTTTGGGTTACTTTCCACGTTGAGATATACTAGAAGTGGTTTGAGAACTACGATATATCAAAGGAATGTAAGCATAAGTTTGGTTCTTTTCAACTAACTAATACTCAGAATAAAAGAACTAATTAATAAGTTCATAACCTAAGGGACTAATTAGTGATAGAAGCTTACAACTCTTCCTCATTAAATCCTGCAATTTTTCTAGCGATCGCTCTCTTTTATATTCAGCCTGATAGAACTTCTCTTTGGCATGTTGACGTCTGACAAAAGCTTCGTTAAATTTATGTTAATTAATTAATTTTGAAAAAGTAACGGAAAAGATTGCATTAATTAAGTGGATAAATAAGATTAGCACTGATTGCAATAGATAATGCAGAAATGGTAGGAAGGATGAGGGATGGGAAGTGTGCCTGCCTCAGTGATGACAGAGTTCTCATTAAAGGAATTGCAGGGATGAGAAATGCCAAATCCATATTCAATACATTTATTCAATTCTTTTTTCTTTTCCATTCAAATTCTTCCCATCGAAATATGAAGGGAAGTATGGTAGGGAAAAGGAAGAACTGAAATTCGTTGGATTTGCAATTTCGAGAAAAGTCTGATTACACAAATGGCAATAATTATGGCTAAGAACATTTAAATTAAGCTGCCATCTTTTGCAATCCACCAACTTTGCAATTGAACCTTTGACCGCCAAGTGAAGAAGTTAAGGAAGTATTAATGCGAACTGATCCAAAAGATTCTTCCCGAAATGTAACCGTTTTCATATAAAATATTTGAGATTATTTTTGGTTTTGTTAGTTGGATTAAATTAACTAAACAAACTTCAAAACTTGATCCTTCAAATTTCCAAAATGATGGACTTATTGCTATCCTCTAGATTGACGTTCCTACCCTCTACATTGACGCAAGCAGCACATGTAGTTATTGTTGCTGTGTCGTAATTCTCTTCTGCATCAAGAAGATTTAAACTTTTCAATAAGGAATGGAAATTCTCGTTGATGCATAGTTTCCATTATGCGGTGGATTTCTTCCATTACAAGGCTACCTGTCAAGACCCTCGTTTATCGCTAGTTTTCAGGATTTGGAAGATTTTTTATTTTTGGATATTGTAGATGGTATCAAGTATTACCTGTATTATTACAGCCAGTTACTATGACTGTTGCACTGTGGCCGTAGATGCGGCTTACTCCCTCCGATGGATACGATAAGGCAAGTAAAACAGAGAGCGAGAGAGAGAGTAATCCAGTAGTTCCCAATTCAAAAGGACAGTCATCCTGAATGAAGAAAACATGGAAGGGTTCGGTAAATATATTGGTATTTGAATGTATGGTACCAGGCCAGTGTGGATAGGATTCCGGCATTCCGAGAGAGAGAGCGAAGGAAAGTTGGAAGGACGAGGTTTAGATGGATTTTGATGGAGAAGTTACCTCGTGTCGGTAGGTACTTCACCTTCATCGGTGAGCTTAAAAGGGAAGAACAATGGATTTACCGAGAAAAGTCGTAAATTATCGGTTTTCAAATTAGATGATTCTATTGAAAATTATAAAATTTAATGAGTAGTTTCGTGCTATGGTGTTGGGTGAAATGACTGTCGCCGTTGTTGTCATCAGCATGATAGGATGGAAGAGAGTGGGAGGAAGTTCGAGAGTGTCGAATGATTCATTGGGTGGAGGAAGACAGGTAAAAGTGCCACATTTAGCTATTTTTGATTTAACACCTTGCAGTGATAGGGAGTAATATCGTTGAAGAAGGTGACTATGTACTTTCCTTGTACTATTTCACCAGCATTTTCCTCATAGAAGTTGCTGTTGATCATTAATTTGCCGTGAGAGAAGCCGTTTCTTCACTGATCGGATCAGCTGGATACTTCCCTCCACAACGCAAGCTCAAGAAGAAGAAAGTTTTCAAGTTGGTACACTTAAAGGTGGAAGAAAATTTAAGTTTTTACTGGTAATGTAGGTAATGATAAAAGCAGTATGATTGTTGAAAAAAGAATGAGGAGAGCAAAAGGTAGAATAAGTCGTTGTGGTAGAAAGTATTGATATGGAGAGTATGGAGCAGAGATCAGGTTTGCTTGGGTGTACAGCAAAGGTCGTGATAGGTAGATAGATGAATAGGTCAAAAGATGTGAGAGGAAAAGAAAGAAAGTGAAATAAGTGAACTTTTAAAAGGGGTGGTCGAGCCATGTGAAGTTAGGCAGTCTATCCGTGAACTGGTTGGAAAATCAAGCACTTATGGGAGCTTTGGGAGATGGGAAGAAGTACGAGTCCGTCATTCCAGTACGGCAAGCCGAGCTCTCAAGAAAAATTTACGACACTATTTTATGGGTTCAGGAGCCAGTTGGCGGCACACATCAAGAATGCTCACATCTCATTGGGCCTCTTTTCCATTGGCTACTGAAAGGTAAAGGCGGGACTCCTTTGATCAAACCGATGAAGAGTGTGTAGAAGGAGTAGAGGAGAGTTAGACCGAGTTGTGATGTCCAGAGTTACAGAGAGATGGAAATGAGGAGGAAATGGGAGGGCTTCATACTACTCTGACCGATCATCGAGATGACGACGACGACAACGCGGAAGGAGACAAGGAGGCGGAGGACGGATCTATTGCTGCCGAGTTGCAGGAACCCAGCCTGCATACTGCAGTTCGTCCTGCACCAACACCTAGCACGCCCCATCATCACCAACCTTATTATATTATCATTAGATGCTTTCCTTACAAATGGTACCATTCAGTTCACCTTCATCCTGTTATTTCCTCTCAAATTACCCATTATTGCGATCGGTTAATGATTTAGGATGCTATTTGCGGAGGGAATTGATGAGATGTGCAGGAAGATGATAACTGCAAGGTGACGTAAGAAGGATATACACATCGAAATAATTTATAAACATCCAAATAATTGCCAATTTTTCACTGAACATTTACGCTTCTAAACTTTTCCTCTCTTTTCATCAAATACCGCTTCACGTGACCTTTCCCATTTCTCTTTCTCTTTCCTCTGTGTGGGGTGATACTTACATAGTTGTATGTGTCATTAATTACTGTCGTAAATATTCGTATTCTATTGCTTAATCCTTTTATTGTAACGTCATTGATCGTAAAATCCTCGAATTCTGCTGTACTACGAATAGTGGGTCACACTGATGAATATATGTTGACAGCAAAGCAGAAACCACTTTCCAGGCCGCGGATCACACGTCATACGGTAGTTTACGTCAATGTATCCTAGCTGGCAGAGTCCGGATAACTCGCCTACCGTACAGCCTTACTGGAGTCAACACGTTACTCAGGCGGCTAATGCTGCAGCGACACATCAAAAGGTTGCAGTTGCAGCTGCAGCTTATGACCCCTTACTGTATCCTGCTCAGAACTACATGCACAATATGAAGAATATGCTTGGAGCTGCTGCACAGTGGGTCGAATCGTCGAGCACGTAAGTGACCTCCAAATCCACTTTTCTGTTTGAGTTGTGGAAATTTCAATGAATTCAGTATTTCTCGTTCCGTTATATAAAATTTCTTCGCTGTTTCAAAATTCTCCGAAGCAGGAAACACTTCGAGTCCATTGGAGGAGGAGAATTATTGGACTAATTATCAGCTGTTATCTTAATAAGATCAAACTTGTTCCAGCTGGAGGAAGTATTTCAACAAACCAGTTTCTTCATCCTTTCCATTACTATCTCATAGGTTCTCATCAACGCTTTGAAATTAAAATTATAAGTTGGACTATTTATTAATTAGTACTGCTTCAGGCAAGAATTCTAATTAGGTTCATTTTTTAATTAATGGAATGATTGTAATATGGAGAGGAACATGAAAATGAATGGTTTTCTGGAGATGATTTCCAATTTCCTGACCTCTTTTCCGTGTATCCCTTAATGGAATTAAATCAGCTTTTCCTGAATTTGTTGAGCAAACGGAAAAAGTCTTTTACTGCGACAAAAGTTGGCAAGGGGAAAAATTAGAATTTGAATCTTTTGCTTCCATAAAAATCGAAACTTTGCAAAGTTCAGCTTTGTTATTTTTGAAGAATTCCTCTTTTTTCATCTTCTTATTTATCTTGCAAAATTGCTTCAAATTTAATTTTTTTTCAATAAATTTGAAACAGACTTTTGATAGTTTAAATTATGCAACCATTTGAGGTTTTTTTCAAAAAAAATTTCTCAAAATTTTTATTACTCTCGAGATTTTTCGTTTCAGCAAATATGAAATTTCCAATTTCAACAGTTTAAAATAATTGATCAAAAATTTCAATTTTTCACTTTTCACATTTGCAATAGAGAAGAAAAATGGATTGGCGGTTGTTGCTCCATCATCATTGCTTTTTTTCTTACCGAAAAACCGAAATATTAGTTTTATCTGCCACCTGTCTTTCTGACTCATTAAATTTACACCATTTTTATTCAATAATTTTCAAAATTGTTTTTGTTTGTAAAATGTATTTTGAACAATTTGTCTTGTCGTATGTCACGTAACTTTGTCTTCAACGCCATCGTATCTTCTTGATATGCCTGCGACGAAAAAAGGTTGGTACTTACTTGGATGGACGATTTAGGTGGATTTACAGAGATGTTGTAGTTCTGGATGCGACACTTTGATACCGTGTTACTTGCGAAAAAGAGCTCACTTAAATTCACTGAGTATGTTCCACAGTAATACTGTAACTGAATCTGTTATCGTAATCATAGTGGTCCTCGATGGATCCATTAACAGCAGTTCAGTACAGTATTGCTAATTTGAGAAACACGGAAGTATTTCGTAGAATCTGAAATATAATTCGAGATTCGTTGCTCATAAGCCTTTTCAAATATTGCTACTATCTCTGCTTGTTGGGCTTTCAACTCATGAATTAGCTGGCAATACGGCGACATTTCATCAAGTTTCAAGAATCAAAACTCATCACGTGAGTCCTTCCTATTCGACCAAAAAATACTGCAGACGGCCATACTGTAAATGAATTCACCATCGTCCTCTTGACTGTTTCCTCGAACGATTCAATCCAAGAAGGGTAGTAATGACATTTGAGAGTGTCCGAGATCAATATTAAGGGGTCGATGGCTTCAGTATGTTTGTAAGTTTTTTTGAAAAGTAATTGAACAATGGGAGAATGAAGCGAAACACTATAGGCTTCCTGCAACTTATCATACCTTAGCTTCAAAGCTCTTCTAAACAACAGTTGATCATTAGTTACTGAAAATTATTGCTGCAATTAAACAAAGCTGTTGAGAAAAATTGCTTCAAATGCTTTCAGTGATTAACATTGCTTACAAATTGTGATTGGAGTAGTATCCGATCAATAAGCAATATCCCGCGAGTAAGCAGTATCTGAGTAACGTCACCAATAAGCAGTATCTGAGTAACGTCACCAGTAAGCAGTATCTGAGTAACGTCACCAGTAAGCAGTATCTGAGTAACGTCACCAATAAGTATCCAATCAATAAGCAATATTGGAGACATCCAATATATGTATTTGACATTCGACATAGAATGATCGATTGGTGAAATATGAACAGAGATAGTCCGATGGAATTGTATGTAGCAAACTGAACCTTTCCAGGTGTACATAATTTACATTTTATTGCACATTTACGACTTGCTGAACTGTCCACTTCACCTTCCATCACTTCCTTCTCTCGTCCCTGGCAGTTTTTCCCGATGAATTCAACAGTCATCCACCACTGACTCACAGGTTAACATTCTTAAAGCGCTTCAGCTTACCTGTATATCAGTACTTCAGAGCTTCATGACCTTAGTCAATGTATGATATACATTGTCTTGCCAAATCTCTAAAAAGACTTCTCTTGAATTTCTCTACTCTGGCAGTCCTTACATACCTATCCTACCAATTACACCAATATCAGATGCTTTCTCATAATCATGGAATGCAGGCAGTATGATCCATCAATAAATCCATGATCACCTTCAATGAACTGTAAACTTTCCACCTAACCCAATGACCTATCTCCTGGGGTAAAGTTATCAAGAGGTCATCTGTGTCCGAAGTACCATGCTAACCTCTGATTCATATCACCCTCATCACTGATTACTTTCCTTTTAATAGACTGTGCATGTGTAGTCTTCCGATCCTCATTGGATATCATTCACATTTTATGGCTCGATTTACGACTCTTTTACGATAATCGCCGAACGCAGTCATTTCCCTTCGTTACTCTCTCCCTCCGTCCAAATCATTCCTTTCAATGGGTACAGACAGGGACACACACATACACTCACACATACACATACACACACACAAACACACACACACATACACACACATACACACATACACACACACACACAAACACACACATACACACATACACA